>JAHWFP010007476.1:21235-73870 GCA_023313725.1 Lithobius niger
CCCCCCCCCCCACCTTAGTTGGTGTTTTACAGTGGTAAACAAAAAAAACATCCGCCACTACCAATCTTAAATGAAGGATTTTTCTTGATTTTTCATTTATACGGGACTAGAACACAGGAAGTCACTTTTTTTTCCTTTCTACGGTGGCTCATGTCCAGTGAAGCTTAACAACGGGTTGTAGGTCATATTCTTCCGTAAATTTGATTCTGCGAAAATAAGCATAATTTCAGAGAGTTTGTAATTCCATTTTCACAAAATCAATTTCCGCAAAATACGGGACCTTAAAATTTATTTCTGCAAAAATGTAGGCCCCATTACATATTTCTGCGAAAGTGGATTCTGCAAAAAGGGACGTGACAAACAGATCAGTACCGATCCCAACTTTGAATGAAAACTGTCTAGAAGTTGATTTTTAAATGATCGATGTACACTTCTCACGAGATCGTGTGAGCACCCTCCATCCGCGTAAAAACATAGTCCCACCGGCCGAACCACAATTGCTAAGTATAATCCTTCCGCTACGAATCATACATTAAGGTTGTAAATTGGTAAGGAAGTTTTTATTTGCTGAACATTTCTGTAGCTACCAACAATTTCAAAAAATTGCGTATTTTTAGGCCTAAGAAAGCCACATTTACACAACCAGCTTCACTTAAGACGCCATTTTTACCTCCAGCAAAATATGGCCGCTCGCATGCTGTCGCTAGGCAACGTCGGTTTACTGATGAGACTATAGGGCAGTGACACTACGTAGTATTATTGTGTATAACTCTATGGTGGAGCCAGTAACTGGGTTAGCTGCAAGGTGCACTGGAGGGGAAAAAGAAGGTCGTCTTACTGAAGCCAATGCTATTAGACTGAATTTAGTAAGCCTATCACGCATGATTTTTGTTGTTGGAGAAAACAACGTTCTTTTAAGCCTAAGAAATCCGCTCTCAAAGCACTGTCTTGACTAGACGTACCGTTTTCCCCCTTACATTTTTAATCTAGTGCACCTTGTAGCTAGCCCACCAAATTGTATCTCGTAGCCAAAATGACGTCACATGACGCTGCTCTATACGAAACATCCATAAATGGCGGCTATTTTTTTCGTCACCGCTTCAACCGAAGTGGTAAAAAAAAAAAAGGATAAAAAAATAAAAACTCCCTACTTTTTTCGCACCTTCGACATAGCTTCCATTCTCCCAGCATTCAATTCACGTGGACCACATTCGTACGCCATTTTCTGTCATTAATATTTCAAACTAGGCCGCAACGTCTGACATTATTTTATAAGCGTCGCCATTTTTACGATCGTATCGGCGCATTCGACGAAAACACAAGCATTAAACACGCATATACGAATACTGTGCTACACAGAAAACGAAAGTAACCCCAACGTTTTATTATAGGCCGATGTTAAATATTTATATTAGGTAATGTAAACAAGGGTGATATTTGAAATCAATGGAAGCCACAAACATGGTACTGTTGCGAAGAGAGCCTAGAAGCACAGTTTCGCGCGAAATGGAGGTGAGATTCAGAAATATTTGTTTGTTTGTGCGTTTAAAGAGCACAAACCCAACCAAACTAGGATATCTGCCTCACGACGATAAGAGGGACAATTTAGCTGGAGATATCCAAGCGGAAATCCCAGGATAACAATGAGCTTCAAACAAAGTCTTCAACGTGTTCAGTCGTATGGCGCACAACATGGGAAATCAGTTGAAAATAAAGATGAAGTATTCACAAAGAACGTCGACCTAAACAATTATTGAGAAACTAAGGTATAAACTAAAATCTTCGAGGTCAAGGGTCATAAGTGGGGTTTCACAGGGTTCCGTATTGGGGCCACTGTTGTTTGTGATAATACATTAATGATCTGAAGCCAACAACTGTCTGGGACGATAGACCTCTGTCAAAAAATATCTAAAACAAAGCCCACAAGGGTCAACGAACCCGCCAAGTTTCAGCCAATCAAAGTAGTGATATCAGAGTCAAAAAAGGCTGCCACCAAGTTACTACATTAGTTGCCAAGCTAATCCCACCAAGTATTAGATCAAAGGTTAAATCAAAAAATACAGGTGCAGTAATCACACAAAAATCTCGATTCAAAGATTGAAGCACATGCGAAGTAAAAAGTCTGTAATACAATTTAAGTCATGCCAATAAATAAGATTTTGGAGGATTCTGGGCTTGGAGGGGGGGGGGGGAAGACTTGCCTTGGTCACACTTTGTAATACTGCAAAGTTGGTGGAGCCTATATATAGTTTTCCGGGCGTTTGGGACTCGAACTTAGTTTGGGCTTCCCATTAGTATTTTATAATCTGTCGTCTGCAAAAAGCAAAACCTACCAACGTTTGTTAGTTTGCTAGAAGTTTGGCTTTAAGTGTGTGAGGGAAGCTGGATAGTTGATAAGATCACTACAGTAAACAACGGACTGTATGTAACACGGTAGGATTGTCGGCTGGTGGCTAAATGGGAAATTGTTATGATATTCTAGGAAAATGACTGTTACCAACTGTACAGCTCGCTACAAAACCCTTTGAACTTTTTGAAAACCAACTGTAGTTGTATGCAACTGGGGAAAAAACATTCATTTTATAACTGAAACACCAGCATTTAGGCATCACACGAAAAGAGAGAAACTGAAAGATGAAATGTGTGGATAAACTGTGAGTGAAAATAATTTTGTGGAAAAAACAAGTAACGAACGTAAAAGATAGTTCACGTCAGAGCAAAACTGAAAAAGTGTCCCACACGAAAAGAGCGATAAACTGAAAGAGATAAAATGTGTGGATAAACTGCGAGTGAAAATAATTTTGTGGAAAAACAAGTAACGAACGTAGAACACAGATTCCATATTAGAGTAACACTGGAGAAGAGATAAACTGAAAGAAAGAAAAACTGTAAAAACTGTACGAGATAAAATGTGCGTATAATCATTTTGTGAAAAACCAAGTAACCAACCTAAGACGTATGGTCCATGTTAGAGGAACACTGGAAAACAGTCCCACATGAAAAGTGATAAACTGTAAAAACTTTAAGAGAGATAAATAAAATGTGTGAATAATCATAGTGTGGAAAACCAAGTAACGAACTTAAGACAGATTACATACTAAAAAAATGGAAACACTGGAAAACAGGCCTACACGAAAAGAAATAAACTATAAGAGAAATCAAATGTGCTCATAATCATTTTGTGGGAAGCAAAGTAACGAACTTAAGACGAAGATTCCCTGTTAGAGGAACACTGGAAAACAGTTCCACACGAAAAGAGACAAACTGTGAAAAATGCAAGAGATAAAATGTGTAGATAATCATTTTGTGGAAAACCATTTAGCGAACGTAAGACGTAGATTTCATGACAGAGGAACACTGGAAAAAGTCCCACACGAAAATAAATAAACTGTAAAAACTATGAGTGATAAAATGTGCAGATAATGATTTTGTGGAAAACCATACAACGAACGTAAGATGTAGATTCACTGTTAGAGGAACACTGGAAAAAGTCACACACGAAAAGAGATAAATTGCAGAAACTGTAAGAGCGAGATAAAAATTTGTTGAAAGAACGTAAGCTGTAGATTCATTGTTAGAGGAACACTGGAAAACAGTCCCACACAAAAAGTGCCAAGTTGTAAAAACTGTAAGAGATAAAAAGTGGTGTCCTAACCCCTTTGGGGAAAATAGGGGGGGGGGGGTTTTTGGTAATACGGGAACCCCCCCCCCCCGCCCCCCCCCCCCCCCCCCCCCCCCCCCGGAAGTTTGGAGGGAAAAGGCCCGGGTTCGGGAAAGGGGTAGGCACACTAGTAGGTTACTAAACAAACGACTCGCAACAACGCATTTAACGGTGTTTCCCCTACCAATCTAAACATGTTTATTAATACTATGTACAAAACTACGTCACAAGTGCGTCATAAATGAACAAGAATTACTTGTAATAATTTAATTTAATCCTCGGTAATTGGTACTCCTTTGTTATTAAAGATCATACCAAATGGTTAGCCTAAAATTCAGCAGAACGAGTTGGTTACCTTAAAAGCGCTTTAATATAGTGCTAAAATTACGTTTGGGGAGGCTTTCGAAGATGGGGGAAAAGAGAGGAGACACATATAATTTGGGAATAGAATGTCGTAGATATATTCAAAGAAGATATTTCGAGAAATAAGTACTTTGGCAGAAGGGGAAGAGAGAGTGAGGAAGCGGCAGTAATTCAAGATCCCCAAAACAGGAGCCACGCCATTTAAAAACGTTACAAGAACTAAATTCAAGTGACACTCTTTAGACGGGGTGGCTTCTGATACACATAACAATGGGCCAAGTTATTTCCAGGTGAATAGAAATAGGTTCGGTCACGAGTACGCTAACTTGTCTTTGTCGAAAAGTACAAATGTTGTTTCGATGAGAAAGTAAGAAAATGTTCAACATTCCATTGTTGAGTCTGTTTCGGAGAGCCATCTTGCGGTGGAGCCAGATGATGTACTTCCCAAGTTGAAAGTCAGGTTGCTGAGGCTACCAGGGACCAATGGCCTTAGATTTTAGGTAGTTAAGTCTAGCCGAGACAGCTCAGGATAGTAAGGAGTCATTCAGACATGGACATAACATCATAGTCGGCATGTCCCAAATTGGAGGTTATGTCACGCAACCCAAAATGTGAACCAATGGAAACCGAAACAATGTCGTCACATGCCCAGAAATGGGATCATGTTCCAAAAAGGCGTCATAAACCCAAAACAACGTACCAAAGACGTTACAATCACATGTTGCAAAATAGAGATCAATGATGTCTCAAACCCTAAAATGATGTCAGTGATGGTCACAGGTTCGAAAATACAGTTTCTGGACATCACTGAGCCACATTTCTGGTCCTGTGACATTCTTGAAAACCATTTTAATCAATGTCATTGATCTTCATTTTCGAACATGACGTAATTATTGGACTACAGTTTTGGAAGTGTGACATCCTTGGACGTCGTTTCGAAGCATGCAACATCATTGTCTTCATTTTGGAACATATGACGTCGCTGATATCCCATTTCTAGTGTGTAACGTCACTTTGGAACATTACGCCATTCTAGGTATGTGATGTCATTGGACGCCATTGTGTTTCAGTTTTAAGTTAGACTGGCCGCAATCTTGGATCACGACATCACTTCCGAGTTAAGGCCTCTCCAGACAGAAGAGAATTTCGTGCGAAGCTGTGCGTAACTGCGTGCCTACAAGGTCAACATTGCAGTGATCGTGTGGTTGGTGTTGCGTTAAGAACGAATATTGAAGTCTTTTTTACACCATACTGCGACTCCGTGCAGCCGCGAGCAGCCAGTCTGGTTAGGGCTTTAGATCACGCCACCTGTGTGACGTAACGTCCGTGCCGGTACGAATCCGTTCCTCACTACTGCTCAACATTTCCGAACTGCCATCGAAGGAGCATCCAACGGTCCAGATTAGACCAGAAAAGATGACATAGCTGCTGAAGAAACCTGGTACTCCCGTACACTACCTAAACAACCGGTGTGGCAGAAGGGGGGGGTTCCCCTTTCCAGCTGCTGATCGTATTAGTTTTCCTCGCACAATTAAGCCGATTTCTACCACCTCTATTCCCTTTAATTCAAAATTCGCCAAACGGAACCTACAGCCCTTTGTCGTTTCATAATTAGATCGGCCTGTTGCCCGTCACTCCGTAATAATTAATTTAAGGACTTAAGGGAGTTCATTAGCGTCTGCCAGTTGTGTTAAAGGTAAAACTTAACAACACCCCGTGCCCGTAAACAGTTTGTGTGAAATTTTGGCTTGCATTCAAGCTCTGATGGTGCATCATATCGGCCAGCACTTGCTCCAGTGGCAACTACCAGTTCTGCAGCGGGCAAAGTGAGAGACACTCGAACTTTTATTATGTTTAATAATGGGAAATTTTCAGGGGTAAGTCTTGGTAGGAATCCTCATACTTGCACTATTAGTCCCATTGGTTGGTTGGCAGTGGGATTCGATCTGGCAATCAGTTGGAATGAAGCAAACCACTCGGATTTTCCTCACTTACCTTGTGTCCGTTCCTAGTCGTAGTAAATACGATGATGGCGAATAAGCCTTCGAAATCGTATAGAGGGGCGAATCGCCCCTTTGCCCTCCTCCCCACTCGTTACGCCACAGCACCCGTCAATTAGTATTGTTCTATGTTCCCACTACGTTAACCATGGTTTCGTTGGAAAGACTGCTTATGAATTCGGGATTCAGTGGCGTAACTGGAGGAGGGAGACTGAGGGGCGACCCCCCCCCCCCATATAGACTTTTAAAGGCTTATTAGGCAAATTGGCCAAGTCACTTTTTGATTTTTCATCTTTGACATTTTTAGACGTTCAAAAGCAGAAGAAAGACTCGAGACCCATTGTCCACAGAATTTAATTCAAATTTAAGATAGAACTTGAACAATAGCACTTGGGTACAATTATTTACCACTAGATGGCTGCATTTCTCGGTCGAGGATGTAACTTTCATCTCAGCTAATTTATACTTCTACTGTTTTTCCCTTAAATCGCTAAAATAACAAGGTAACAAATGGAGAAATACGAAATAGTTCACTAATTGTTAGATCTGTTCAATTTAACTCAACTTAGTTTATAACTGTTCGAAAAGTAAAGGACTGTAACAGAGAAGTGTTTTTTGCTGGACTGGAATGCCTCTTTAATTTAAAGATCAAGCTCACACATACTGACATCACGAAAATCAGTAAAGATAAACAGTAAGACAATTACGAACTCCATATTTCGCTTAAAATTACCAACGTTTCTAACAAAGCATCACAAGTGTTTACAAAATAAGTTATCTACTATGAAAAACTGAAAGTTTTACATTACACATTTTTTTATGCGTGTAAGCAGTCGGCAAAACTGATTTTATAAAAATGTCGGAAAATAGCAAAAAAGGCATCAGCTTCACTGGGGGAGCTCACAGCGCTCCCACAGACCCCCCGCCCCCCCCAGTTCTTATTGGTTTCTCCCTCCACCCCATTCGGCTACATAGGCTAATTAATGTTGCCCCTTCAGTACAAAACCCTATTTACTGCCACAGGACGGGTGTATCAAATTCACAGTGAAACAACAATGAGTTTACATTTTACAAGCTTGGATTTTGTCGTGGCGCTTGCATACTTCGTCGAAACGCTACGAAACTACGAAACACACTTCCGGCGTGACATTCGCTTCCTGATGGGTTAAATTCGAGCCAATGCAAAATTTAACCTAACTTGTGATGACAAGACGACAAATCCAGACCACACAAGAAGAACAAGTCCTATACGCCGAATTCCGAGAGGGTCACGACACAAAACTAGGTGAAATAAAATTTCAAAACACCCAGCAACAAAACAACAAACTAAACCAAAATTCGTCCAACTCGACTTACCCCCGGAAGCAGCACACTTGCTTGATATATTCCATCATCCTCAAACCGGGGGATGGTTCCGGATTCGCCATCGTTGGTTCGTTCGTTCTTCAACAACAACAAAAATTTGGCACAAATCCTACAACGTGCTCCCTTCCAAAATACGATCGACGTATGGCGCACAATTCGCGTAACGTGGAGTTACGGGAAAGACAGACAGCACACGTCGACTTTTTTTTTTTTTTTTGTAGTAGATATGTATGACGATTGAGATTCCAGTTGCAAAACTGTTTACATAGAGTGCTTCGGCAAGGGTTCGGGTGGCACGTCGCCGGGGCGGCTCGAATGGGGAGGCCACAGGCACCACGCTCCCCTCATCTTCCCCGGGTTCCTCTGCCTAACCCCACCACTGGACGCCACGGTGTGTCCGCGGTGGGATTCCATGTCATTTCAGATTCGTTTCACGGCAGCATGGGTTTCTTCGCCACCGGGTTCTTCAAAAAAATGGTTGAAGAACCCGGGTGTTGTAAGCGCTTCCCCCTCCGATTGCAACGTAGCATCAATACCCTCCACTGGGTTTTCAAGTACGCTCCTTCCTCCCCGCACAAGCCGGCAGCTGGTTTGAGAGCAACGGCAGCAGCGTCTGCCTCGCCTCCGCCTAACCTCGATCAATAACTTAGGAGAGAATGACGATCACATACATGTATTGGGGGGGGGTTTGGGTGGGAGAAGAGCAGAAACGAAGAATAGGTCCGCTACTGTCGTCTCCGGAGCTGTGCGATTGGTTGAAATGTTGATGTTAGTGAGAAATTAACGAATTTAAGAGCAATCAGTTCGCAACTGGAATTGTGGGTGCGTTTTGTTGTGTTTGGAAATGTTAGGCTAACCTGCGATGCTTAGCCCTTTCACAGTGCATATATGTATACATATATTCTTCCTTTCAAATTTCCGCACTTTTTAGATTTTTACTGCTACTTCACGATTTTTTTTCTGAATTTGTTTTAGAGGCGCTGTTTTTCGACTTTTTCTGTGACGAATTATTTTCATAAAATTTTCAGATTTTTTTAAACGAATTATCCGAAATTCGTTGTTCTCATTATGAGTGTAGCACGAATTCGAAACGTTTTTTTTTTTAGGGGGAGGGGGGGGGGGGTGCCATAGGATTACCGCCTTTGGTCCATTACATGGCCGATTAAGATAATTTCACCTGCCTTAAAAAAAAAAGAAAAAAACGGAAATGCCCAATTCTTCAATTGAAATTTTCGTATGAATGGTTAAAAAATGCGTTATGTATTGTTAAAAAAAAACTTACTAACTACCTTCCTCCTCCTTCGAATTTTTGACCTTCCTTAACTCCCAGAATTCACTGCAGCACTTTATTCAACATGGCGACCTGGTAAGGTGGTTGTTGAGGGTGTGAGTTTTTATGTTTTTAACCTTTGAAAATGAGCCAACCACCATATTGCTCCGAAATATTAGGTACCAGTGTTTTTAACGTTTTATGCGTCGAGCTTGAGTATCTTTTTTTGAAATTTTCGTATCGGATTTATATTTTTATAGCTTTCCGTTTTTTTTTTTTTTTAGTTTTTTTTCCCCAGAGTATTTTTCGGAATTTAGGCTTTAAAAAATCCGTTACTCTTCGAGATTTTTTTTTTTGCAATTTGTACGATTCTAAAAGCCGTACCTTCTCACTATAATATTCGCGCATCCTGCGTGAAATAGCTTTTGCAACATTTACTAGGTCTTTAGAGTGAATGTAACAAAACAGTTTCTCACGAAAGGAAAAAAAAATATAGGAAAAATGAATGCCTTTGCAATTTTAACATTTAGGAAAATTGGAAATTAGCCAACAGCGAAAATCATACACTAGAAATAACGTAGTTCAGTAAGCCACCTTTATGCACTTAAGTTTCGTCGGAGTGGCATGACCCGGATTCGAACCAGGTACCCAGTTCGCCCCCAGATCACTTGCATAGCGCCTTAATCGCTATGGCCACATTCTCCACTGGCATAAAGATAACTCACTGAACCCATTATCTTTATGCCAGTGGAGGATGTGGCCATAGCGATTAAGGCGCACTGTTAGTGATCTGGGGACGAATTGGGTTGCCAGTTCGAATCCGGGTCACGCCACTCCGACGAAACGTAAGTGCATAAAGGTGGCTCACTGAACTACGTTATTTCTAGTGTATGGTTTTCGCTGTTGGCTAACTTCCAAATTTCCTTAATGTTATTTCCAGCGATTTATGTGTATTTATTGTAACATTTACACACGTAGTTGAAGTAATGATGCAAAACTGAGCCATACTGGAAAGCTAACCTGGAAGAATTTTAGCAATTCACGATTTGCTTTAAGTTTTCAGTCAAGAAAACTCAAGACTTCTTCCAAAACCAGTATATTTTATTTCAATTGCGCAATGTAAAAAACAGTGTTTGTTGGTCTAAAAGAATTTTTTTTAACGAATGTTTACATCAAATGCTCCCGAAAGTCTGAAAGTTCTCCGCACCTGCCCCGTGGTTGTTTCCCAGTATTTGCTCGGTGCTGCCTGATCGTTCACTGCAACAGTCAAATTTTCTTTGTGTAACACTCCCCCTTTCCGTCAATCCTCTCCCTCCACAAAGCAATATCGTAATCAAATAGTGGCTGTAACATAAGCACTGCCCCACCAACGGGCATTCCCCGTTCAGGCCCCTCCCCACTCCCAGTAGCGTGCGAAAAATAACTGTCCTGCGTACATGACGTCATTTAAGACATGCCTTTGCGATGACCGCGCAGAGCAAATTGTTAGTCGAGGCAACAATATGCCAATTTCAACTTCTTTTCAGGGCAACAATGTCCCAGTTTCAACTTCATGCCAAAGAATTGACACACTCTCACGTTTTCATTGTTCCCCTTCCGGGGGTCATCGTTGCGGTTGCTTCCTTTCTGCTATGAGACTTTGGTTTATAATGTAAGAAAACGATTCTTTTAATAGTTTTCGTTTTAGTTTACGAGTTGGACTGTCTCTTCTTCATCGTGGTGAGGGGGGAGTTATATTATGATGGGAGCTGTAATATTGTGGATGGGGAGACATGAAACTGCACCCCCCCCAAAAAAAAAAAAAAATTCCGGCTGTTATCACTTATATTTTGAAGACCACAATTGAAAACCTGGTCAAACATGATTCGAAAGATGAAATCGACCGCAAAAAAAAAATTCTTCTTCTGAATTTTTTCCATATTTAATTTCCAGAGAACGTCTCTAATGAACTTCATCCGGATTAACCCCCCATGGATTTCATTGGAGTCGTATCGTAGTTTGAGATTACTTTTATCCATTTTTAATAACGTTGAAATCCGTGCGTTCAATTTTCTCGAAGAGATTACGAGCTCCGAAGGAAAAGAACCCGCAGGGGGGTTGGCAGTTTGGATTCTACCACGTAGCGCGTAAGTTTTTATTCCCAACTCCGACCTTGCTCCCGCACGTTCTCTCCCACGCAGCGGGTAGATTGCGTGTAGGAAAAGAAACGCACGGAATCTGAAGCAAATTAACGAAAGACACATGCCAAATTTCAAACCTTAACGTCCATTTTTAGGCACAGAAATCCTGCAAGAGAAGAAAACCCAGGCATTCGAAAACAAGAAACCTTCGAGCATGGCGGAATTCGAACATTCGACTTTTCATATTAGGTCACAATATATATGCAACAGCTCCCGAAGGAGGGTGGTAGCCTCTCACGCTATAGTATATCCAGCAGTTTTTACTAGCTCAGCAGATCAACCAGGCTAAGCCCTCTCACCCCTTATGTGCCACGACTTTTGTTACGCTTTATCTGTATTTAAATTTAAAAAATACGTAAAACCAAAAATCTCTGCCAACTGAAGGCAAAAGCTACAGTGTTGAAAAATCATAATTGCCGGTTAAAAATGTGTCAGCTTTTAGGCCTATTTTTTACCTGCCGATTTAATTTCGTAAGCAGCAGCAACACGGTGAACACAGATACAGTGTTCTCTCAACGCCCCGTATATATGTCAGTGGTAGCGAGCAAACGACAAGACAGACGCAACAGAGAGACGTCATATTCGCAGCAACTTGACGTTGATGTGGTGACGTGATTTTAGGCCTAATTTTCAGTTTTTAGGCCTAATATTTTTGTTTTCACCTGACGGTTTAATTTCGTAAGTAGCAGCCAAAACGGAGAATTGATTCGAGAGTAGGAGCCTATTCATACATGCAGCGCGGCGATGAGATTATTTTGAATGCTTGCCGCTAACGTTTAGTTACGTCGATTAAGCCTGTCAGCTATAAGGAAGCGATGATGTTTTTTAAGTCACCGTGTTTTTTTTAACAAGATTTTGGCCACTGGACCTAATGGTGAAGAGACCGTATTGTCTTTATCTGGTATTGTTCCGAAGCTGAAAGAAGCGACGGACGGACGGACGGACGGACAAAGTAGTTGCAAGTCTTCTCGGCCTGTACGGCTGCACAGAAGATAAAAACCTAAAAAAACCAAGTTGATGAAACGCTCTTACATTTCGATAAGTCTAGTAACACACGACTCTCACCAACGCAACCAATAGAGCAGCGTCATGTGACGTCATATTGGCTACAAGAGCGATAGCTGCAAGGGGCACTAGATTAAAATGGAGGGTTAAACAACGGCACTTTTAGGCAAGGCAGTGCTTTGATATCGGATTTCATAGGCTTAACAAAAACGTTGTTTTTTCCAATCCCATATGCTGCTAGGTTGTAATTGGAAAATAAAGATTCCACTTGCTTAAAATGTCAGCAACTGCCAACAAAGCGACAAAAATCACGCATTATAGGCCTAAGAAATCCACTTTTAACAGCTTTGCCTTCAGTTTCGGCCTTCTTTTCCCTCTCCAGTGACCCTTGCAGCTATCCCAGTTACTGGCTCCAGCATATAGTTATACTATACAATAACACAACGTTGTGTCACAGCCCTATACGATTCCCTTTCAGCCCCCGTTATTAGTAAAGGCAGTACCACTGATCTCAAGGGTTTCATGTGAGTTATCTGGCTCAGTGTTTACAGTCACTTCGAGTCGTTCCCGAAAGGACCAATAGCTCACGTGCCTTGTTGTTGCCTCTAGGAACGCGACCGTTTATCTGCTTGCGTTGGCAGCATTGAATAAAGCTGAAGCTTAACAGGAAAGCCGGCTAATGGAAGTTAAGGGGTAGCTTTTGCTTGAGAGGCGTTGGTCTGGTTAATGCGGCACTTCCGATCAGGACAAACGTCACACTTCGCGAAGGCAGACGTATAAAGCAGTGACGTAATTTAGGGGGGGGGGGGAGAAGGGGGTGTGCAAGTGTGCATGCTAGAACTAAGGCCCATAAAAAAAATTACGGCTTCTTCAAAAATTTCTGGCATCGTAAAAAAATGGTGAATAAATTTATTTTTGCACGGATTTGTACGCCTCTCAGCTAAGTCACTTAGCAAGCGCCTCCGCCCCCCACGAAAAAAATTGCTTCTTCAAAAAAATCTATGGCATCATAAAAAACATAGTGAAAAATTGATTTTTTTTTTCATGGATTTATACGCCTCTCAGCTAGTCGCTTAGCAAGCGCGCCCGCGCCCCCCCTTTTCGATTTCGACACGCAGCCGATTGAGATAACTGTATTGACTGTGAGGAGCACAAGAGTCTGACGGCCTTAGTTGGTCACGGCCAGACGCTTGAGCTCCTCACAGTCAATACAGCTATCTCAATCGGCATTAATTTCTACGCGTTCCAGCAAAACAATGGCGACCTCCGTGTCGTGTTTTGGTGATGCAGTAAATAAATTGTTATATCGGGCGTACGTAACGTATTCTTACCACAATTCTTGTATATAGTTATTGTGTAAGTGATCCAAAAGTCAAACATGTATGTCAAAATGGATGTAATTTCCCTTTAAATTGCCACCAAATTAGCATTGCAACATTGCAACAAAGCAACAACATTGCAACAAAGCAAAACTTTTAAATGCAACAAACAAGCCACGTGACTCCTTAATTATTGAGTAAAAATTTGGTAAACCCTCGTGCACCGGGAAATAAGCTATAAAAGATTAACGATATTAGTGTCACTAGATGGCACCAGGAGATTTTCTTTATATTTTTCCGTGGCGCCATCTAGGAACATCAGTATCGTTATTCTTTATAGCTTGTTTCCAGGTGCACGAGGGCGCACCAAATTTTTACTCAACAATTAAGGAGTCACGTGGCTTGTTTGTTGCGTTTAAAAGTTTTGCTTTGTGCATTCCTTTGCTTCCTGAGAGAGAGAACTCGATAGGCCTAAATGCTGCAATGCTAATTTTGGTGGCAACCGGTTTTTAAGGCTACAACGTTTTTTTTGTTTTGTTTTTTAAATTAAGAACGTTCATATCTTACACCGTTCGCTTAGCTCGCTCAACCAACATCCTCCAAATCACTCTACAAATTAAAAGAATTGTTCTAGCGTCTTCGTCCGCATTGGAAGCCGGCGGGAGGATATTTTCCAGTAAATCCAGCCCCTCGGGGCTTTTGCAAGGACCTACTTACTGTCTAGTCTAGACAACGTTACGTTTAAGCTCAGCAGAGATTTGGCAAAAAGGAGGCACGAACATTCGCCAACTTGTCGTTGACTCTGTTACGAAAAACGGAAGTCAAACTTTTTGGAAATGATGGCGGTTGGAGCGCTTTGGTCGGTTGCCAAGGCGACACAAAGTCACGTGGGAGCTGCTTGGCGAAAAGGAAAAGGCGATCTTTCTTTTGCGAAAGAATTAGACGGATTTAGTATTTTTTTTCTCTTTTTTTTTTCATCGTTTTAATTCTTTTCTTTTTCGCTTTATTTCGTTTTTGGACGGGTTGGATTAAAAGGTGAAACGACAGTCTAGTTTGCGATAAGGGTAGAGAATTGACGGATAATAACGGAAAACGAAAAAGAAATACGAAACATGAAAGAGGTAGGGAAGGCGAAGAAGGTTGGGGAGGGGTTGTACAACGTTTAACAGCAAAACGTTTCGGAAATTAAAAAAAAAAATGCGAATGGCTTCGTGCGATAACGAGAATTGCCTTCGTACGGTAGATAATTTCGAACGTTTGCAAATAAATCATGTCATTAGCTTTCCAACCCGGCTCATAAAAATTAACACACAGCGGCCGGTGTTTAAAACAAAAGTAACGTCATACCAGTATCAGAACTATAGAGCCACATTGGCGCATTTCAAGGTGCTGCTCTGGCCCCAATTGGCAGGCTAGTAAACCACTAGTTAGTTATTCAAGCCATCAAAACTAGAGACTGTTGGGGACAGTTCGGCACCTCCTACACATTTAATGAAACCCATTTATTACACACGTAGGAATCTTTCAACGATTTACTGCGGTTTCATTGCCAACTTACGTCGCAAGATAACCTCAACAATATTCCGTCCTTCGCCTACAATTCAATTCAATTTATTAGAGAGCAATGACTTTCTTGTTTTTTTGTTTTTTTTAGTGAGCACGAACCCAATTTTAGTGAGCGGGACAATTTAGCTGAAGAAATCCAAGCGAAAACCCAGGACCGTTGACATGCCACAATAACCTTGTTGGTCGTCTACTCAAAACGGCTCACATTAAAAGAATCAGCCTCTACACATTGTTCAGACAATTTCTCCGCGTGCAATCCAGATACAAATGAGCTTCACACATCGAATGCAACGTCATTTTTGTATCGCACGGACTAGCCGACCTCGGCCAAATCTCTCCACCGAAAAATCATTTCGCCTTGACCTCTTTGCATAGCACCAGCTCCCTTCCACCTCTCCACACTCTGTCTGTTTTAGCCCTAATTAACCCTAAATTATCCCTAATGTCCCTCTAGTACTAACCATGGTTATGGTTTTACGATCAACGTCCTTTGGGTAAAGGTACGGAAACTCCCATGTTACACGCGTCAAAAACTTCACTTAACGCCAAGATTGTTTTCAGATGGCGCTCGCAACCAAAGCCGGCGGCCAGACATTGTTTCGAGTGACAGATTGCTGCCATGCTACGTGTTTTGTCCAAAAAATACCGAGTAAACGCATTGTTCCTACCAGCAAAAATTGATAAGACTCCTAGAACACACATACAAAATAACGACGACAAAACAAATACAGTAAATAAAGTTTAAATTTTAAACAATAATTAAATCTGGATTTAAAAAAAAATTGATTGGATAATTCTGTTTCTGAAGTAAGTTGAAACAACGAACAAGCCTGTCGTGTATGTGTTGAAATCGATGCGGGGGGGGGTTCGGATTTCGCATCATATGCTAACTTGCTTTCTTCTTTGTAAACGATAATAATATTAACAATAAATATTATTAATTCTTTATTACATGTACAAGTATAACGCCCGAAGTCCTATGTGGACTTGCATGTGCAAGCTCCAGGATTCATAACTGAAAGTTAGTGTACATCGAACTAGCCACATCGCTCGCTCCGCTGGCGTTGTCTCGCCTCGCTCGAGCGGCTTACTTATTCAATATAATTTTAATTCAAACGAATTGTGCTGCATACGCTGCACAGTGAATCAACGCGTGAGCGGGCCACCATGTTCTACATATCACTTGTGATTTCTGTTAGTACTACATTTTACATGTGTTTTTTTTTTTTTTTTTTTTTTTTACTTCACTTCGGCATTTGGGTATTGAAGAATCCGCGATTGCGTTTTTGACAATAGAAGCCTACTTTACTCTCTTAAAGGGGCCGCTCCCCATCCCCCCCCCCCCAGGTAAATTTGGTGCTAAAATGCTGAGGTTTTTTTTTGTTTTGATAAAAGGAAACAGGAAGCCATTGTGCGAAACGAAATAGAAAGGAATAAAACCGGAAATCGAACTTTGGCACGTCCGTGGGTTCTCGGTACGGTTGCCAAGACGACGGAAAGAGTCACGAGGGGCTCGTCCGCTCGCAAATGAAGAAAAGAAAAAGTGAAAAAGAATTAAATGGCTTTTGAGAGTTCGTCTTTCTTTTAATATCTTTTCCGCTTCGTTTTCAAACGGGTCGTAGTAAAATCTGGAACATGGCAGACATGCGCTCCCGAAAGGATACAATTCCCAATAAAGAGAAATACTTAAAAAAGGCTTAACAACTGAGCAAGCAGTCTGTATTAAAGACTGGCCTCGTGAGGATACACAATACACTAATATGAGAAAGAAAGAAAAGACAACTGAAGTCCCCGACTGGGACTCGAACCCAGGACTGCCCGTTTTCTAGCCAGGCGCTCTAACCACTGCGCTATTGGCTGAAGCCAGTATCCAGAACCCGCCCCAGTAGCGCAGTGGTTAGAGTGCCCGGCTAGTAAACGGGAAGTCCCTGGTTCGAGTCCCAGTCGGGGCAGTTGTCATTTCTTTCTTTCTCAGTAGTATATCGTGTATCCTCACAAGGCCAGTCTTTAATGCGGACTGCTTGCTTCGTTTACCCTTTACCTTGTGATTTCTTCTTTGTTTACTACAGGCTTAACAACTCTTTATGGTGTCCACGGCCCATCTTGAGTTTGCCCCAGAATCAACACGAATAGCGATTGTATGTTTTTGGTAGCAGAGTGCCTTGTTGATATCCAAAATAGTTACAAAAACAATGGCGGCCGTCGATTAAAACCGGCCCCTCCAGGAAGACGTTGCCGATCACAAAATACGTGCAGGACTCAAGATACGCCGCGCACACTATAGGAAAGGGAGGGGAAGCGGGGTTGGGGGGGGGGGGGGGAGAGCAGAGGGGAGGGGGCAAGAGAGGGAGAGAGAACCAATACTTTACAATACTCCAAAATTTTCTGTTTGTTTTTCTTAACTTTGTCCAAGGTTTGGTGTCAACTTACCGGTAATACAACATGAAGAAAACTGGACTGATTTCAGCAAAGCAGAAATTACCGGTAATAAAATATGTTCCCGGTAAGCTGCCGTACCAGTTATTAAACCAGTTATAAACCAGTTACTTAATTTCGTAATTAACTATTACCAAATTGATGTAGTAAAATTGTGGATTTCCGATGTTTCAAAGCAATGCCGATGCTCCGAAGCCCGGTGTATCCAAAAAATACCAATGACCGATGCCCAACAGTGGTCAGTGAATCTCCAGCCTAGTGAAGCTACTTCGATAACTTTAAAAGACGGGGAGGATCCCTCCCCCCATCAAGTTTTTAATATACGATCAGTTTTTGTTTTATTAATTATAAAGTACTAGCTGGTAAACTCGGCTGAGGAAAGCTTGGTAAATGGTCCAGTCTCCAACCCCCCCCCCCTCCCACGCCAAAAAATAAATAATAATACTAATAATTCGGATGACAAATTCCCGGAAGCTGGAGCTATTTTTCTGGTGGATTTGAGGTCAGCACGCAATGGTTACTGGTTAATATAATAGCCGACAGACGGCGCCACACAATGCTGTTGTCGTCAATGCCAGCTAGGACGATAAATGGTAAAAACACGCAGATTCACGATTTAAAGCGCAGCCATCTGCGATACGTCCGCTTTGAAATTATGGGGTGGCAGCCGCCATAAAGATTGAACATGGCGAGCAAATTCAGTCGCAATAACTCAAAAATGTTGGAGAAACTTTAGTCCGACGAGTATGGGGTAAAACACGCACAGCCCACAGTTAGACTGTGATCTACTGTTTGCAAAATTTATTTACTCTGTTTACGCAGACAATTTACTGTTTGCGCAGACAAAAGTTTGAATTAATTTTACAATAGCTGTTCGATTTCATAAATTGATGTTAGCACCGTTCTTAAGATGTGAAGCGTTTTCACATTTGTGGCAACCTGCGTTGCCTTCATCCCACACCACTGGAGTGATTACGACAGGAATGATGCATTATGGGACGTGTGTGTCACGAATCTCGTTCAGACGAGAGTAGAGGCGAGAACGGTGGGCACCATAAGCGCCGCCATGTATCTTCCGTTTTTAAAATAGTTGTTTTAATCAGAAATAGGCTGGTATGCTTTTTATAGTGCGTGACAATCATTTTGTAAATAAAATAAATATATAGATTGTAGGACTGCCGTCTCGTGAATCTCATTCAGACGAGAACCGGAAATTAGCTGGCGCAATGTTGACGTTACTAGCTTCAGCCAACTACCGGAAGGAATGCAGAGAGTGCAAAGGGTTGGAATACCTTGTTTCCAGTAATCGCTGTCGATAGTGCTACCTCCAGGGTTCGTACTCATCTGTAATCTAAAAATTCCACGATCTTTCCAGTATTTTTCAAAGACTAGTCAAGGAAAATTCAACGGTCAGAATTTAGTAATTACGAGAAAATGAGACAACTAGAAGATAAAATCATTTAGTTTCCTTAATGTATGAAGCTTTTAGTTAATTTTGGAGCAGAAAAACCACGATTTGACGGGATAAACATTGATTTCGTTCAATGTATGAGCTTACAGTCGAATTTCTAGTAGAAAAATTAGATTCTAAAATGTTTTACGTTCAGAAATCGTGTAATAACCTTTTTTGTGTGTGTGGGGGGGGGGGGGGACTAGGTAATTTCTGGATTTCTGATCGTAAACCATTTTAGGGGGATGAACCCGTCCGTTTACGAAGTCTGTTAAAGCCAGTTAAAGCAACATCCGGCCTGCCTTATAACAGTCACGCGCAGTCATGTGTCCGCACGCTGCCGTCGCGAGATTCGTTGTAGTAATACTACAACGTCACTTCCGCCTTCGTCTTCTCGTGATCACGTGAACGACGCGGAACGACTTCATTGTACACTGACGTCGACTGACACGGAAAACAGAAACGTAATTTTCTGTTTTGGGAATTTCCATAACAATTCCAGGCCTTAAGGGAGTTTCGAGATTTTCACGGACTTTTCCTGGCCTGGATTTTCATTTTCATTTTTCAGGACATTCGTAGTTTTTGAAGGAGCCGTCCGAACCTTGTACCTCGCATCAGCGCATTTATTAAAAAGCATTTCGTTCCACGTAAACAGCTACTTCATTTGTAAAAATTCTCGCAGGATTAAGGCCTCTCCAGACAGAAGCAAATTTCGTGTGAAGCTATGCGTGACTTCGTGCCTACAAGGTCAAAATTGCAGCAATCGTGTGGTTGGTGTTGCGTTAAGGACGAATATTGAAGTCTTTTTTACACCATAGTGCGTCGGCGTGCGGCCGCGAGCAGCCAGTCTGGTTAAAGGCCTCTCCAGACAGAAGAAAATTTCGTGCGAAGCTATGCGTAACTACGTGCCTACAAGGTCAACATTGCAGCAGTCGTGTGGTTGCAGGTGTTGCGTTAAGGACGAATATTGAAGTCTTTTTTACACCATACTACGTCGGCGTGCAGCCGCGAGCAGCCAGTCTGGTTAGGGCTTTAGGCTTTACTCTATAAGTTTCCTACAGGCTACACACATGGATTCTCTTTAAAGGAACATACGCATTAACGTCGCCATCTTTTCCGGTGGCCCTCTGTTTATTTATTCCTATTCGCGTCGAGTTCATTTCCTTAGCTTTAGCGCTTTTGCAAACGGGAATTTCAAAAAACAACGAAACATCTCTAGATGCGATGCGATGCGATGCGGGCAGACAGACGACGCTTTGGCCTTTTTCTTTTCTTTCTTAGCGGATTCATAAAAGCGAAGAGAAAAAGGATGGGACGCGAGCAAGCCGCGAATGGCGACGGATGTCACGTGAAGAAGTTGGACGAGTTCATTAAAGAGCGGGGGAGACGGGAGAACGGAGGACGCAAATGTCAACGTCTTGAAGAGGAAGGAGATCGCCGGTGATCCAGCCAGACACGAAGAGATGTGAAGTTGACAAAGCGTTCGATACGCTCGTCAAGTTGGGAGGACGGAGCGTCGATGTGCAGAGAAGAAGCAATAACGCCCATACCGTAGATTAGAAAGCGAACCAGATAACGCATCTTACTTCTTCCAAGCGTACGTGACACCCTGTCGGTCGTTGAGGTATACCAATACCTCTGATAATGCTTTTCCTTCACGCTGCTTCTAAGGGAGAGAAGTTTGTAGCGGCAAGTAAGTAAGTAAGTAAGAAGTTTATTACGACGGCTCGAAGTTCATGGTGAACTTGTGTGTGCCGTATAAGGCAGGTACAATATATGGCTCATGATAACAATAATATGGAGGTAAATATAGAACACATTATTTGTTGACAAGTACTATTTTGAACATAAATCCATAGTAGGAATCAGAAACAAAAATAAACACAATGTAACAGTTTAAGTACAAAACAAAACCAAAAAATAATAATAATAATAATCACTAAATGCACATTCCACATTTATGTATATATCTATGTAAATACAACTATATTAATAAAAAAATTTTTTTATTTTTTTAAATTAGACTGAGTGTTTATCTGGGCATTGCTTAATCGATTTCTTGATTAAGTAAGAAGTAGTCGAATAGTTTATTTTTAATCTCAGTTCTCCCATCAATTTGGAGTAGTTCAATAGGGATTTCATAAATAAAGAAGGAATTTTATATTTGTTTGTTCGTTTGCCATATTGGTTCTTGGCAAAAGGCACTTCATATCGATATGTGGTTTTCCTGAAATAATTATTCTTTATTGCTGAGCTTAATTTGTGGTCACAGTTAAAATAGTTTTTTAGAATTACAACGAAATCTCTAAGTTGTTTAATTTTGAGTATTTTTGTTTTCCTGTATATTTGTTTAGATTTTAAATTTCCATATTCGTTAAAAAGAATTTTTACGATTCGGTTTTGCAGTTTTTGCAGTCTATTTATGTGGCAGTTAGCAGCAAATCCATATATTTCAATACCATATCTAATCAAGCTTTCAACCCAAGAATAATAGATCATTTTTTTGCTTTTTATGTTAAGGAGGTGTCTGATGTGATAGAGACTAGGCATAAGTTTACGTAAATTTTGTGCAATTTTATCGATCTGCCTTTTGTAGGTCCATTGTGAGTCGATTTGGAATCCTAAATAAGTTGCTTCACTTACGTTTTTAATTTTAAAGCAGGTAGTATCACAGTTCCTTGTCGTACAGAATTTAGAGTGAAGGAAAATGTTTTTGACAGAAAACTTCGGAGTGTGCGGGGATTTGATAGTCATACAGACTGTTTTTTCTTCACTGATGAAGACTTCATTTGTTATGAACCAGGAGTTTATTAAGTCAAAATCATGTTGCAACATGGACAAAAGTTTATCATATTCATGATTACAAGCAAGGAGGAAAATATCATCTGCGAAAAGAAAAATGTCACAATTTGTAACAATTCTCTCAATATCATTTACGTAGATAAGGAAAAGTAAAGGACCCAGGACTGAACCTTGGGGGACCCCATGTTTAACATTTAGAAAGTCACTGTTTTCCTGGTTTATTCTGGTGCATACCTTGCGATCGCCCATGTAGCTTTTCAGAATATGGAGTATCTTTCCACGTAGCCCAATGCGGTCACATTTACTAAACAGAATATCGTGGTCGATGGTATCGAAGGCTTTCTGAAGGTCAATTAAAATACCACCAGCCAGTTTTCCGTCATTTAATGCCTGAGAAACTATCTCGTTTATGGCTTTAAGTGGGTCACTTGTACTCATTTTACTTCTGAATCCAAATTGCCTAACGGACAACGACGAGTTTTTATTAAGGAATTTAGTAATTTTGTCTGCAAAGACCTTTTCAATTATCTTGTTTATTGTTGGTAGCAGTGAGATTGGACGGTAATTGTTCATATCAGATTTGGAACCTTTTTTGAAGATGGGTCTCAGCATCTGACATTTTAAACGTTGAGGCCATGTTTCCGTGTCAATAATTTTGTTTATGAGTTTAGAAATCAAAATTGCAGAGTTGAATTTGCTATTTAAGAAGTGTTTCAATTTGAAGCCATCAATGCCACATGAGTTTTTACTTTTCATATTTGTTAGAATAGAACAAACATCGTCAATAGTCGTGTGAAATATTCCCATTGTGTTAGTATTAGATTTATTCGTTATAATCTTTTCCTGAAGTTTCCTTAATTTGTGTATGTAGCTATTATTTAATTGTGCGTTATTTTGCTTCAGGATGGCAAAGCGATTTTGGAAGGTTTTTTTCAGTTTTGGGACCTGGTTTGCAAAATTGACGTTAAAATCATTTCTTACCGATAGGTTGTCGCGTAGGCTTGAAAGAATTAAAGTGCGATGTCCAGGTTAATCTAATCTATGGCAGTGCACCTTGCAGCCAGTCGTTGAGGTAACTGCAAGGGAACACTAGCGACAAAAGACAATGGTGGTTGCACGGGTGCTGCCGACAATACTAGATTTTGTCACATTCCCACTTCTATTATTTTTCCCACATTTTTCACATATGCTTTTTATTTTTTCACCTTTTTCACATATACTTACTTTTTTTGTATTATATTTCTTCGTTTTTTCACCCATCACACGAGTTTTACAATTCTTTAGTAGCATTTTTTTTTCAGTAAACATTGTACAGTAATTTCTCTGTAATTTCCGTGTTTTTCTTTGCTATTTCAGGATACCTTTAAAATTTGTGATAATAAAAATAATATTATGCCAACGTGCTAGGCCCCTTACCGTGTATTCATGTTGATAAGGATTGCCAAACAATTTCACAGATAGCTTTCTGCACGCAACTCTGCAGGATTTAATATAAAAAAAAAATACAACAACACTGGTTGTTCAATTCTGGAAAACTAACGGATGTGGAATGGTGGATTGATTGGGAAGTATATAGTTATTTACTCTTGACTTATACTGTACTTCCCTGTGTATTTTACGTTTATTGTTGATATGTTACTCTCCTGAGCCCCTGACATGTGAAAGTCCAGATTGGTTAAAATATAACCAACATTACATGGAGTTTCGATGACATAAATTATTACGAGAAGTTCAGTTTCAAGGACGATAAAAGACTGGATTTGACCCCCTACAATCCACTCGGCTATTGGATTTGGCTGCCACAGCAACAAGCACATACGCAACAATGTGATTGGTACAGATATAACATTAATTTCACCCTGCACTTCGCTTCACATCATATAACGAATTGGTCGATAACCGGATCCAGATATTACACTACTTATTACTGACTGCTGGGGCCGATGGCCTTAATAATCAACAATCCAACAAGTCACTGAGGCTGTTGGCCTTACTTCGGTGATAACCGAAAGACCGACAGGGCTACCTCGCCTCCGCTATTATAGGCGACGTCATCCTCTGATAGCGATTTGGTGGGCCTGATGAAAATCCATTTCACAATGTTTGGTCAATGGATGAAACCATGGCAACAATACTTTCGCCTTCACTCTGTGCTCACAAAAATGTTAGATAGAGTCCAGAGATTAAAGTGAAAACCATTTCGCTAACATGCAGAAGGGGAAAATATTTCCACTACAGTCCTACGGCACCATGAAAGTTTTTTACGCATAAAAGCAGCATAAAGCGTTCTACAGAACAGAAACTAACTTGTTCGTTTTTTTTAATATTTTTTTTTCTAACTCGTGTTTGTGGTTTTAGCAACCTTATTTCCCGACTGAATCGGAGGAAAATCTTAGATGTTTACGTTTTAAGAAGAACATCTTGTAATTCGTGCCTTTTAACATCACGTAATTGAATTTTCAACTTTCAATCTTTTTTTTCCCGATTTGTTTGTTTTGTTTTGTTGTACGCCAAACATCCTATTTTCGTTCGTAGGCAATACATTATTCAACTCCTTAAAAAATAAATCACTCCGAAAAACGATTAGATTACCGAGGAAAACAAACAACCAAAGTTCTGGCAATCGGTGAAAAGTTGGGCTATAAAAAAGAGTTAAGGTTGTTTTAAAGAGTAAATTTAAAGGCGTTTTGGGGTGAGATTGAAACTAACTGTATTCCACAGGTTCAAACACCGACCACTTAGGCCCCCAAAAGTAGGTGTAACGTCCAATAAAGCCGACGCAAACAGTCTCCATTAAAGACTGGCCTTGCGCGTCCTCACAGGGCCAGTCTTTAATACAGACTGTTTGCTTTGTTTACCCTTTAACTTGTGATTTGTCTTTTTTTCAATGACGCCAATCAAGGTTTAATCGCACCTGGAGCCATGGCATCTTTCCTCACGCTGTGACAGCGGCTTTCTTAGGCCTAAAATACGCGATTTTTGGATTTGTTGTCAGCTGCTTCAACTTTCAGCGAGTGGAACGTCCTCTTTTCCAATTTACAATCTTAATATACATGTTTGGCAGCATGGAAGGGATTGGACCAAGGAGGTCAACAAAGACAAAAAAAGTGGACGACAAATCCACTCAAATCTTGTAAATCTTGTAAATCTAGTACAAATCTTGTTAATTACGTAAATCTGGCATAAATCATTTAAATCGTCTTAAATCTTTTGTAAATCTTTAAATCTTCTGCCAATCTGTGTAAATCCTGAAAAATCTCGTATAAATCAATAAATCTTATTCCAATACATTTATAAATCTGCAAATCTTTCAACGGATTTACGGAGATTTACAGATTTGGTGAGATTTAAAGATTTACAAAAGATTGAATTAAGATTTAATGATTTATGCCAGATTTACTGTAATTTACAAGATTTGTACTAGATTTACACGATTTACAAAATTTGAATGATTTACAGAAGAGTTATATGACTTACACAAGATTAGATTTACACAATTACAAAATTTACACAAGATTTGCAACGGATTTATAAGTCCAAATCTTGGGTGCACGAGATTTCTAGCTTTGTCCAACCCCTCAGATTGGACGTTTATCACTTGTCGGTCGCCCGGCGTCTGGGTGGCTTTTCTTACATGTGCAACCGACAAGAAACGACCCGCGACCAACTGCATAACAAAAGTAACGATGTTTTCTCCAATTTCTTATGCTGCAAAGCATATACCGTAAATCGTGCATTAAACGCCCATGGGCTTATACAGTAAATTTGGCAAAAGTAGGGGGGTGTGGGTGTTTACTCCACTATTGTGGACAACTACCCCTTCTGAATATCAGTAACGGAAAATTCGACGTTTTTGAACAATGTCTGAAAGGCAAATGTTGACATCCTTTTACTCCCTGTGAAGAAGGGAGGAGGCATAGGCATAGGGGAGAGAAGCCAGGCCTTCGTGCAGGTGCTAGGAGCCAAAGGAAAGGGTCCAGTATTACCCCAAGCATGGCAAGCAGTACTATCTTTATTCATAGCATGTAGCTTCTAGTTCATTTTGCTGCAGCAAAGCGACAATTTAAGTGATGGGGGTTAACTCGAGTATTTCACGACTTTGATATTAAAGCATTTGGGGGGGGGGGGCGTTAGCTGCAACTGGGCGTTTAATACACGAATTACGGGTATTAAAGTTGTACATCAGAAAAGATTCCACTTGCTGAAAATTGCTACGATCGCCAACAAATCCAAAAACTCGCGCATTTTTAAGCCTAAGAAAGCCGCTCTCACAGCACTGGCTTGAAGGAAGACATCACTGTTTTTACCTCGAGTGCCCCTTGTAGTTAGCTAACCGACTGGCTCCAGATGCAATCTCTTGGCACACGTGGTTGCACAGATATCTTTCAAATCGTAACACTGCAGATTCAGCCACATTGACACTACCGGAGTTCGTACAAAATTGTTGGTTTGGATTTCCCTGACCAGATGTTGCATTTCCCTGACCTTTGGCATTATAATTTAACTTCTAAATTTAATACAGTAGCTGCATCAGCATACAATATTTTAATGGTTGCTGGGCTACTATTCTCAACATGTATTCCCTGACTTTTCCCTGACTTTCTGCTTAGTTTGGATTTTCCCCTGACGTTTTTTTCACCTATTTTCCTTTTCCCTGACTGATCCAGTTTTTCTAGGTCCCGTACGAACCAAGCCTACTTCGTAATTCTACTTTTTTTTACTCGATCGCTAACCGAAGCGCTAACCGTAAGTAATATATACCCGCCGCAATAACGGGACAACGGCTTCAGAAACTGAACCACAATTTTCTCGCAATTGGGAAAATTTCACTTAGCGCCGGCCTTCAGTAAATCTGTACCCTTCTACACGATTAAAAAAAAAAATTAAAGAGAAAACATTTGAAAAATTGGTCGGTTTCACCTTAATAAAGACTTAAGTAGATTAAAAAGAAAACGGTGCAACCGGTTAGGGGGCCCCCCCCCCCCCCCCCCAAAAAAAAAAAGATGGAAAAGCCAATTTCACTGAGGTTTTGATGTTGCAACGCTTGCAAGAAGGAAATTTATTACGCCAAATACCCGGTCCGCTTCGCGTTCGTTTGCGAAATAGGTTTACGTGAGGATTTAGAGGTCGGTCCCGTAACAGACAAGTTTTTTATTTTTTTAATTGGTGGTTTAAAGGTGAACGGATCAAGTTCACAAGGAGTGAAACGTTGAGATGTAAAAGTAAAAAATAAAAATATGGCCGGCACCTACTATCGAACGGATGATGAATATCAAGGGTTTTAAATAAATATAAACGAATCGCTGTAAATTATGCAGGGTGATGAGTTAAGGTGTGGCCTCAAAATGAAATGAGGGCAAGAGGGGCCATTGATTGGACAAGAAATGGATGAACTTGCCAAATGTTATCAAGGTCATTCCACTGCTAACTTCTCAAATATGCATCACACACCATCAGTAAAAATTAGGAATTTGTAGGGACCAATGCAAAAAAAACAAAAACAGAACGAAAGTCGGACCAGATTTGCAGGACCATTGACGTACGTAAAATGGCTACTTTCGACCACTTAATGGCATTCCATTCCAACACTCCGTCGTGCAGGGAAGAATCGCCTACTTTCAAGGGTCGGAAGTAGCCATTTTACGTACGTCGTAGGTACTGCATATCTGGTCCGATTTTTTTTTTTTTTTTTTTTTTTTTTGCATTGGTAATGTCTCTTTGTTCCCTGCATATCATACACGGCGATATGATGATTGAAGTCCTCTCTCCAGCAAAACTAAAACTATTAATTTCTCCGTTTCTATTCAATATATTTCGACCAAACTTGGCCAGATAGTAGATAGCAACTTTTCCAAACTTTACACCAACTTTTATGCAATTCCGTGCAAGAGTAAACGTAGGAAGCCACACGTAAATTTGAAAACTGTTCACTTCTTGTTGTTGTTGTTCAGGTTCTTGTTGTTCTTGGCTGACACGGTTTCAGAAAAAACTACTGCACCTACCTAAAATCTGATACATGATCTGAGCCATAAATTTTCCTGGGCTTCAACCTTACGGGGACTACTTTTTCAATTGGTCGATCCATTCCGGAGTTACGGGACCCTAAACGATCATTTTGATTGTTTTACGTTGTTTTAACCATTGTATTTAGGGAACAATGCCACTCAGCAAACTCCAAATCCATTCTTCGTGCATGCAACAATCGACTGCATGCATAAACCTTTATAGGGCGACACCATAGCCATAAAAAAGGTACACGGATTACAAACAAAAACGTCAAGTGTGCCGTAAAAAAAGGGGTTATATGATTGAAGTTTCATTTTACTTGTTAAAATGTACACGGATAAAACTTGGTGATTTTTAATTGAAACTAGCGGAAGCCCGTGTTACGCACGGGTGGTATTTGATGCACCGTTAAAAACACTGGGACGATTTCCAGTGTCATTGTGCAGCCTGTCACTCATGTTTAATTCCATGCTTCATTAACATTAAGTTTCTTTATGCCTATTTTGTGTATGCTTCATGACAAACGCTGATCTTCGTTCGCTTCGCTCACTCAATCAGCGCATCTCGCTTACCACTGTAAACCCTTTTTTCCTCTTGCCTTCAGTGTCAGCGTGGTGACAGGCCCTGCATCAGGCTACGCTGAAATAAATAAATAGGCATTGGAGACATTGTAAGGGAGGATTAAACAAACGAAGCTTCAACAATCAGAAGAGGGCGAGCGGGCTCATTCTTCCCACGGTAGCAAAGAAAAAGGGCGAGGGACCGACAATGAAAACGGATATGTGCTCTATCAATTACTTGTGGCCGTCTTGTGGCGGCCGTCTTGTGGCCGTCTCGTTGCTGTCCATCCTACGCGACAACTCGATTTTATTAATAAAGATAATCAAATGTGCAATTGAGAAAATTGGATCTGTTTAAGTGCTGTTGTGCTTTACGTAACGTATATGATTGGTAAAGCACAACAGCACTTCAACAGATGCAATTTTCTCAATTGTACATTTGATTATTTCAATAAAAAATCACCAACTTTTATCCGTGTATATTTTAACAAGTAAAATGAAACTTCAATCATATAACCCCTTTGTTTATGGCACACTTGACGTTTTTGTTTGTAATTCCTAATTCATACTCGTGGTGTGTGATGCGTGTTTAAGAAGTTAACAGTTGAATGAACTTGATAACATTTAGCAAGGTCATCCATTTCTTGTCCAACGTCACCCGGGTCTTATAACATATCGTTCTGTAGTACTTTGGCTATCAAGCTGGGTCACAACTGTAAAACTGATGACCCTGTATAACGGAAAGGGGGAAACAAGCCAAACAGCGATAATCACTTTATACACTTACGTTTCGTCGGAGTAGCATGACTCGGATTCGAGCTGGCAACCCAATTCGTCCCCAGATCACTAACATAGCGCCTTTATCGCAATGGCCACTCCTCCACTGGCATAAAGACGACTCACTGAAGCCACTCCATTCGACTGGCTGAGAAGGCTTGCAGCGACAGGTCACCATTGAGAAAGTTGAACAGTTACTAAGCTCGGCGGGAGCCTGAAGCCAGGGTCCGCCCCGATACCACAGTAGCTAGAGTGCCCAACTAGTACGCAGCCAGCAAGTCCTGGGTTCGAGTCTCAGTCGGGGCAGCTGTCTTTTCATTCTCTCTCAGATTAGTGTCTCATGTATCTTCACATGGCAAGCCTTCAATGCAGACAGTCTGCTTCGTTGAAAACTATTTTTCAAAATTGTGCGTTTAATATTCAAAGTTTATCAGTTCGACGTTGACTGTGAAATACTTCCAAATAAAATTGGACGAATCAAGTAAGGATCGTTTTGTGGAAAGAAAAAAAAATTCTCACACCGAATATCACTTCCGCTTTTACGAAATCTCTTAATTGCGCGTTTTGCTACTCAGCCAACGCCTTTCCAGCAAATTTCCTCGACCTTCGAAGTCGGGAAATTAAACCAGGGAAGGAGTTTTGTGCTAAAACTCACAAATGATCGATTTTCTAGAAGAACATGAGGTATTACAGCCGATAATTTTACGGCTTGGAATATCCGCTAGTAGAGCAATTACGAAGGTCGATTTCAACAATAAATACGGAAGCAAACCTATTTACATTGCCTTTTGGACTTAAAATGTAAGACTACCCGAACGGGGAATCGAACCCACGATTTTTGATACCAAATGCCGAGGTCCTATCGCTCAGCCAGGGCGAGAGATAATCGTCTAACTGGAAAATCGCATAAATGGAAGAACGTATAACGGAAAAGAGTATAACGGAATATCATCTAACAGGAAATTCGTATAACGGAAAAGCGTCCAACTGGAAATTCGTATAATGGAAAATCGTCTAATATCCCTGCCGCGCTCGCTGCGGCTATGCTTATAACATCAGAAACTGCAGTTAGACGTTAATCCAGTTATACGTTTATCCATTATACAATTATCCATTATACGATATTCCGTTTAGATGCTTTTCCAGATTTTTTATTTAGGCAGATTTTAGACGATTTTCTAGTTAGACGTTCGTCCGACGCCCCGCTGAGCCACACTGACACGGCCAGAAGGAAACGTCCATATGCAGCATTTAACACGCCCACATATACATTTAAACACACACTGTTCCGCTGTAGAACCTCGGCAGTTGGTTTCAAAAGTCTTAGGTTCGATCCCCGCAGTGTGACATTTAAGCCCAAAAAGTAAAGTAAATAGGTTTGCACACGTATTTACTTAATCCTCCTCGAGCACCATTTGGCTTCTCCGTCCTGTTTTAAGTTCAACAATAACTTTACGCTTAAAACGTGTGAATCCGCCAAACCATCACCAACCTACGAATTCAATTTTTCCAAGATTCGCGAAAATTGTCAGGTCTTGGAAAGTCAATATTCTTTGTTTTTTTTCTACGAATTTCCAGCTTTTCAAAGAAAAGAACTGGCTATATATGTATAGGCAAGCCCACCCAATGTCCACTCTCATCCAATCTCACCTCAACGCGCACACCCCCCCCCCCCCAAACACGGGCATCCGGACCACCCAAAATGACCGGCATCAAATGGATTGCTCGGTCCATTACACTTGTCCCCTAACCTCACCCAGGAGTCGCGTCTCTCCTTACGCCGGACTCATTTAACGGTGGGCGACAAACGGACTTTGAACGTCCACACGCGGAAACCCCACGTGAGAGCTGGACACGGGGCCTTCCTCTCTCTCCTCTGTGTATTGATTGCCACAAGCAAGAAGAACGCTTAGGCTTAATCGAGTGGGCATGTCTGGTAACGGCGGAATTCGACGATGCCTGGAGGAATCAAGCGAAGATCTCTTCGTAGTGGGAGGGAGAAGCATGGTGGTGGGGTTGGGAGGGGAATTTAGGGGGGGAGGGGGGAAAGAGATCCCTTTGCTCCCCGCCATTTTGATTTATGATCTGTTTAATGGCGAATCGCGCCTCCGGGCATTTGGATGCTGCTGTTCGAGCGTTGCCTTGGTTACGGAGGTTGACGACGAACGAGGGTTTGGGTCACGTGAGGTCGCCGCGACAGACTTGGTGACGAGACCGTTATGCTTGATTTCGTACTTTTTTTAAACTTCAGAGGTTAGCGCAATTTGGGAACGAGTTTTCAGCGTGGCCGCATGGTACGGGATTCACATTAAAGTTCTATACTGGAGCAAGGGTGCGTTTAGGTATCTGTCTCGCACCGCAATTTTCTCGCTTACTAGCTTTTACTTACTTAGCTCTAATTTTATTTCGGTGATGACATGAATTTCGAGGGGTCACCAAGGGGTGAAATCGCGTACACTCCTCCGATTTCGGATTTGCAAATCTACTTGAAATTTGAAAATCCACGTGAACTCTGCAAATCGTTGATCTGCTAGTTTATAAATCCTGAAGATCATAGCAAATCAACAAGAAATATGCAAATCTGCTTTCAAATGCAAATCCAGTAAAATCTGCATATCTGTTTGTAAAATATGCAAATCAGCAAATCTAAATGAAATCTGCAAATCTTCGTGAAATCCACAAATCCAAGCGAAAACTTGCAAATCCGTACAAATATTGAAAATACGGACAAGCCTTGAAAATCTGCACAAATCCCTGAAAATCTGTGCAAATCCCTGTACATCGCCATAATCACCATAGGGACAGAATTGCTAGTTCACCCAGTCACTCCTAGAGGGACGGCACTTGTGTTATACTGCTCAGCAGCCACATCCGATTAAGCCGCTTCCATTGAAATGAGTTCACACTTCTGCCTTTTAGGAACAGACAACTCTTCAACATATGTGTGATGTATTGTAATTGTGCACCTTGTCCCTATCGAGTGCACCTTGTTTGTAACCAATCTGTCTAGTTAACGTATCATGTGATACAGTGGAGTGACTTATCTTATCACCTTCCTTTTAATGAGGATGCTATGCGCGACAAGTCTCCACTATTTGTTAATTATGTTTAGTTAAAAAACCCCAGCGAAGAAAAACAGGATGACGGCCGGCCATCTTTAGTCCGTGGATTCACCGAGAAAACGGCCGCAAATAGGCGATACATCATCAGTGATGTCACAATGAATGATCGGGAAATAAATCGTACGTTTCGGAACAATTTGGATGAGGTGTGGCTTCGGGGAATTCAGGAAAATGTTCGCTGTCGTATATAAGCAGGATTCAGATGAACTACTTAGGTTTCTCGTCAAGGTGAAAATGATGGCAGACGAAATCGAACAGTCCAGTTGTGGTTTTGGTTAATTTGAAAACTTCATCTTGGCAATCTCACTCTAAAAACCCGTCAACGTAAGAACCAGAACAACACAATCAGACAGATCGTTCCAGATCAAGCTTGAACGTCGAACAGCACTTCCAAATTCAGCAAACCCAAGCTCTTGATTGCTGGAGGCAGTTTGGTACCGCCGAACACAGCAAACTCAACGTTTAAGATCTAGCTGTCTCGAACAGTCGAACCACCAAACCCAAGGTTTCGATTGCTGGAGACACTATGATACTGCCAAACACGGCAAGCTCTTGGATGTCCAAGCGTCACACTGTTTCAAACAGTCAAACCACCAAATCCAAGCTCTTGATTGCTGGAGACAGTTTCATACTCCGTACCAGCAAACTCGATGTTCATGCATCAAACTGTTTCGAACAGTCAAACCACCAAACCCAAGCTCTTGATTGCTGGAGACAGTTTGCTACCACCAAACACAGGAAACTCAACGTTCACGCATCAAACTGTCTCGAACAGTTGAACCACCAAACCCAAGTTCTTGATTGTTAGAGACAGTTTCATACCACCAAACACTGCAAACTTGGCGTACAAGCATCAAACTGTCTCGAACATTCAAACCACCAAACTCAAGCTCACGATTGCTGGAAACAGGTTTGCTACTGCCAAAACACAACCAACTCGACATCCTAGTGTCAAACCAACAATCCCAAATTCTCGACTGATGGAGGCAGTTTTATACCGCCAAAACACGGCAAACTCGACGTCTAAGCGTCATACTGTCTCGAACAAGCGAGAATTTCAGTGGCTTGGATTCAACGAAGTCAATGTCCTTTAGCAAGAGTGGTGACCAGACTCGGCCAGCATACCCAGTCTAACACAGATTCGACATACAAAATCAGTACCCCACAGTGGCAGCATCACATGACACAAACCAGCTTCTCATTATGTAGCATGTGGCATCGACCCACGTAGGTGGTTGGTCGATGAACATCACCGCGTAAAAAAGAAGCTTTATCACTGGCAACTCACACATAGCTAGCGATATTCGTGGTATAAAAAAAGACACCCTTACGGTTAAGTTTTTACAGAAAACTGCGATAATGTGACTAATCAGCCCATCCAGAAGAACGAAACACGAAAACAGGTGCCTTAACCCCCCCCCCCCTTTCACCTCCCGTTTCCTTCACATTACGCGCAGCTCGTTAATAATAACGGGCGGTAATCTCGAAATTCCAAACTGTCATTTTTCACATTAAGAAAAACGTCGCATCGCCGTGTAGAACGCTAGCATTCCCTAAGCCTAATCGATTCGGGAGAAAGGTGGGGTTGGGTAGAAGGTGGGGGGGGGGGGGGGGGGCGCCCGGACGAAATGTGGACAGCCAGGCTGGGACCATTTCTAAAACGAAATCGAAGACGTGGCCATTGTTGTCGCCGGACAAAAGGAGTTGCTATGGCAACAGGCGTGGGCGGTTTTTTTTTTTTACAAATAATATTCTAATTCCAACAGGGCAAAAGTTTGTGAGAAATGTGCACTTATTCTGTTACCTAAATAGCTTCGTTTTGTGCGTCTTTTTTTTTTAATGCGCTTTATTTTGACGTGTTTTGAGAACCGAATATTAATTTTAAAGAAAGCGTTAGAAAAAAAAAGCTTGTTCTGTTATGTAAAGGAAGAAGTTGCAAAGACAAGAACAGTCCGACGTTGGTTCTGGACGATACCTTAGAAGACAGCTGCATTAGTGTTTGTTTGAAAATGCCCACCCCCTTGAACAAAAATACCTCCCCTCCCCAAATCCCATATTTTATTGTGTGCGCGGAGGCGTATCTTAAGTCCTGCAAGTATTTTGTGATCGGCTACGTCTTCCTGGAGGGGGTGGCTTTAATCGATGGCCGCCATTGTTTGTTAACCATATTGGATATCAACAAGGCACTCTGCTACCAAAAACGTACAATCGATTATCTGAGTTCGTTCTGCGGAGAACTCAAGATAGGCCGCGGACACTATAAATTCTTGTTACCCTTTAACGGCCACACTGATTTCTATACCATTCTTTTTTAGTCAGTCTTAAGGTCTACGGGCTATAAAGGCTTGACCACAGGGGTTCGACGGTTATCCACTTAGGGCAGGTTTATGCAAGGAATCGCGTTTGCATTCTCGCAGCTAGAAGCTAGAAATCATCTGTAATTCCTACATGGCAGCGGTTTTAGCTGCACCGACTCGAAACGAAAACAGTTAATAATGCGAGTTCAGAAGCGACTTTTGAGAAAAACGGTTTCGTCAGGAGGTTTTTTTTAATCTTCCTGTCACGGATTATAAGACTGCAAGTATTTACTCAACGATGTCGAATTTGGCTGATACGTGTAGCGTTGTTACCATGGCAACGCCATCTTTGCCATCGCGATTAAATTCTGGCTGCAAGAATGAAAAGGCGAGTCGTTGCGTTAAACACGGCCTTAGCCTCCGTTTCTGCCCCCAGGAGCGCTGAGAGCACACCACTGTTGTAGCAGCTGGTGACACGTGAACTGTGGAAGATGACACGTGATACGCGGGTTTTAAATTCGCAACAAATGCCGTTGTTAGCGAAGTGTGTTAACTTAAAGGGACATAAATCCTTCCGGTGTGCTGTGCGACCGGTTGAGAATCAGGGCCGGATTTCTAAATAGGCCCAGGAGGCCCGGGCCTATATAGCGGCAATTTTTAAGGGGCGGCAAGATGGCCAAAAAAATAATCGGACGTGCCATAAGTGCCACTCTTGCTAGTCCGCAAGTTTAAAAAAAAGACATATTAAAAGGCACAAAGTAGCACCTGGTGTTCATTAGAATGTATGAACAGTTTCATACTTAAAATATTAAGTTGGACCCTCGTCAGGCAGCCAATATCTCTGTAGTAAATAAAGAATTAACTTACACTTTCTACAACAAAGTAAACCATTGTTCCAAAATTTTAGTATTGGTTCAAAACAGCATGTCATAAACATTTTTTTCCCTTAACACTGTAGTGTACTGTTATTACTAAATTCTTAATTCTATACGTAGTTGTGAAAAATTATTGTAAGCGGAAGAGAATGGTTCGGGGTGGGGAGGAAAGAGGTGAAGAGAGAGTAATTTGTGAGAGCCCTGGGCTGAGGGGGGGGGGGGAGGGAGGGAGTTCGTCGCATTACCTTTATGAGAGGCGGTTGGTATTGCGGCGGGGCCTACAGGCGGCAAAAGGTTAAATCCGGCCCTGTTGAGAATAGCGTTTGCAACATGCCAACATTTACACAGGTTAGACCTAAAGGGATATTCCTCCCAACGCCATTTTTATCGATCCACCACATCAAGTACGGCCCCAAAGGTCTATTTACTTACCGTTAGTCTTTCCCTTGCTAAAAATCCGTTTCAAAATGTAGCGTCTAGGAGAGTTTCTGTTGAATATTACTAACTTTATTTACGTTCGTTCCGAACATAAATGATGCATCGCGCTCCTAGAATGACCTTGGAAGTTTTATCTGTGTTTGCGCAGTATTATTTTTAATCGTTTGCTAGTAATTACTATGAGATCAAAAATCTAGAAGGCTAATACAGTAAAAATGAAAATTAATTATTCCAATAGATCGCCGAAGCAAAATTATAAGACGCTAGTCTAGAAAATTATAAATTGTTACTTTAAAATACAAGAATCATTCCGGTTTTTGACGACACGATCAATGGGTTCACGCTGGCTGGACTATTAGGTGCAATGCCAACTGAGACAGTAGCTACGTTTTTCACTGCGAGGAACGAAGCTACCGTCTCAGTTGACCTTAGCTGCGGTAAATACGCGGATGTGATCGTCGCGTGGGTGTTGTGAGGCAGGCGGAAGGTTATAAGGCAGGCTGGATGTTGCTTTAATGTCGCAAAATCAACTCGCACGAAGCCGAAAGAAAAAAAACTAGAAAATGAATGCGTTGGTAACATTTACATACGTTTGAACTAATGTCCCAAAACTGAAGTCATGCAGGAAAGCCAACAGGGAGGCATGTCTCTTTAATTGCAGTTTAAAATACCTCGTACATTTTTCAGATGTTACATTTTTGCGTTTTTTTACCAAATTTTCATTCTTTTTAGGGGAAAAATTAAAATATTCACATAAAAACTAAATCGTGCAGTTAACCTACTTTGCAGATGATTGTTCTTTTGCATTTCAAGAGTTAATAAAAAAAAAGGCCTGTTTTATATTAAACAAGAAAGAGTTGATTACCTTTATTTGACTTTTAACTCTTTTAAAAACCCCGCATCTACAACGATTCACAAAATGGAATGAAAAACGAGTCCTAAGCATCGCATTTTCGCTTCACCATAAATTAGAAAGTTAACTAGATAACGCATCTTACCTCTTCCTAGCGTAAGCGGAGCTCTAGCGGCAGTTGCGGCAACTAATACCTCTACTAATGCTTTGCCCTCGTGCTGCTTCGAAGGCAAAGCAATTATGAGAGGTATTAGTAGCTGCAACTACCGCTAAAGCTCCGTGTACGCTTGGAAGAGGTAAGATGAGTTATCTAGTTAACTTTTAATCTATGGCTTTACCTTTAGTACTAAAAACGCAGCAGAATCGGGAAGACAAATGTATCTTTTAGAAATCTTCAAATAGAACTAATTCACACACACAAAACAAACACTTTTAGGGAAAAAAATGTGTCTTACCTATTTGTTCAGCAAACAGCGGAAAAATTGCATGAAAAAAAAGAAAAAATTATTAAAATAAGCAAGTTTTCAAGCATATAATCCTCACTAAAAAATTCCAAGCACTCAACAGTCTTAAATAAAGCAGATTGCGAAACAACGTAGCAATGTACCGACATCTAAGACTAAAGCAGTTAATCCCCCACCCCTTAATGTTTCTGTCACCATCCCGAGTAAAACATCGTTGTATTGTCTACCACAACTAAACAGAGTAAGCACCTTTAATGCTGTACTAAGGGCGCGTTCATGCAGTGAATTGCCTTTGCATTCTCGCAGCTAGAATTTAATCGCGATGGTAAAAGTAGTGGTGTTGTGGTAACAATGGTACGGGATTACGTCAACCCGTCATCGTTTGAGTAGAATTCCCGCAGTCTTATATATAGTCCGTGACAAAGACAAAGAATTCCTCCTGACGACAAATTTTCCCAGTCGTTCCCGAATTCGCATTACCGACTATTTTTGTCGCGAGCCGGCGGAGCTAAAACCGCCACCATGTTGGAATTTCAGGTGATTTTTAGCTTCTAGCTGCGAGGAGTCGTCGTTGTATAAACGTGCCCTAAAACATACACACGCTAGTTTGGTTTATATTCTCACAATTTCCTCAGTTTACCCAAGGCGCCCAAAGAAAATCTGGAGCCATAGGCGGCCCTCCGTGAAAGCGTGAAAGGTGTGAAACACACTACGATTACAGCTGTATTTATTTTTCACTAATCGAGGCCATTTTTGGCCTTTCCGCCCTGTTAATACTTGATTTCACGCTTTAAGGGCCGACTATGGCCCCAGGTTTTCTTTGGCCTCTTGGGTAAACTGAGGATCTTTTTTTTCTTGCTTTTTTGCGTGTATTTTTTCTTAGCCTGAGATGGTGGACTGGGCCTCCTTAAGCAAGGACCTACGGACAGAAGACACTTGCACTTCACTCCCTCTGGTCAGTACTGCAGGCTCCGTTTTACACGCGTGTGTATTAATAATGATAGCCGAGCTGAGCGTTATTTGGTTTTTGGTCGCACAGGTCTAGAATTAAATTTCCACTCAGGCAATCCGAACGGTCCAGAAGGGAAAGGATATAGGTTCGTATCGCATCTGTATTTATTTACGTTATAAATGCCTACCAACCGGAAGGACGCACGCGTACCTACCGTCCTTCGTGCTTCCTCCCATATCACAAGGCCAAATGAGAGAGAAGCTCTTTTTTTCGGTTACAGGGCGGTTCACTAAACATATCCCACACATTCCCAAAGCAACAATAGTAGAGTTGACCACCAGCCTGCGTAAGAATATTGTGGCCTGGAGGACGAAACCCATTAAGTTCCACCCCAGTGGGCCTTAATCTGCAGAAACGCAACTGCTACTCGCTCAAAGTCGTTTAAACACTACAGCGTTTAGTCCAGGCGGGACTAAACGCATTTTCAACACAGATATTGGCACTAGCCTAAGATTTGGTTTATTGAAGTTACGTCTAAAATACTAGAACATATTAAAGCTCAAATTAAAATATTTCCTACTAGCCCAGGATTTTTGTTTCTGATCTACTAATTCAACTTATAGATCTGATGGAACTTACAGATCAGAAACAAAGACATTTTTTTCCCCAAATTTCCCTGTCTTTTCCCTGATTTTCAAAAAAGTTCATGTTTTCCTTGAAACTTCCCCGAGATTTTGGCTCTATTTTCATTTTCCCCGAGATTTTCAGGTTTTCCAGGTTTTCTGAACCCTGACATACGGATGATGTATTGCGTCGGACTCTCAGGCATTTACAGCAACGTGTTTTGGAGAAGCCCAACTGTCTCCATCAGTTTCTAGTTTTGGTGGGTTAGGTTGGAAGTTTTTGGAAAGGGTAAGAGTATTTCCAGGAAAGGGGGGGGGGGGGAGGGGTAATTTCATGCACCTGCCAATTAATTTCCTTAACCCCCTACTATAAAATCGCGTCGCTCAGCAACACTAAATTCATTCAATCTTTGAAAGCTCTACGTCAGCAAAACTCCATCGGCAGCAGGGAGCGCTTTGTTTCTAGCGTCAAAATATTAGACCGTTAACTCAAAACTATTAAGGCAAAAGGAGTCATCATTTTCTGTTACGGCTTTCAACCGAGTCGTCAGAAAAGGACGAACGACCCCACAATGGCGGCCTTAATGAAAACGGAATACGACCATTTGCCGCGACAATAAGACTGTCACAAACACCCCCTAGAGGGCGACGCTGTCATTAGAGAAACAAAATGCGGGAATTTGTGATTGCCCGAGCGACCGTTTGATATGTATACAGCGTGTGGCAGTTTGGATCTGTAGGCTTAGGCCCGATGCACACATGCGATTTTTAACGTGCGTTGACGCTGCGTTATCGCATTTGCGGGGTGTGGTTTACGTGAATTCTGTTGGGTAGTGCACACATACCTCCGTCGACGTTGCGTTACCGCACGTCGATCGTGCGTTCCGTCTTTCAACGCACTTCCCCTCGTCAACGCAACGTTAACACAAACGCACTTCGTGTCTCTCAGTACCTTGTGTGGCTTGAGCGGTTCAGACATCCGTCGTTTATCGCAAAAGCGTTACCGAAAATGGCGTCCAAATTCGAAGAAATAGACGTGGAATTGTCTATTGGGGGAGTAAAGAACTATCTGAAATATGAATTGTTGCTGCAGAAATGATTGAAGACTCATTGGGAAGTAATTAAAAAACTTATCCGATTTTTTTAGTTAATTTGTTGAGGATGTATATCTTCCTCTGGTACGTATATAGAGCAGTGACACGACGTAGTATTATTGTATACAACTCTATGCTGGAGCCTTAATGGGTTAGCTGCAAGGGGCACTGCAGAAAGAAACAGAAGGGCGTCATACTGAAGCCGATGCTGTGAAGAGTGATTTCTTAGCCCTAAAACGCGTGATTTTTGTTGTTGGAGAAAACAACGTTATTTTAAGCCTAAGAAATCCGCTCTTCCGTTGTTTTTCCCTCCATTTTTATGCAGTGCACTTTGTAGTTATGCCCTCCAAAACCTATACTGGTGCCAATATGGCGGCAAATGTCACTGCTCTATACGTCTTAAATCAGTACATATATGAATGTACCAAATATCGCCTCATTGGTTTCAAAATATATTTTTTGTACATAAGGTAGGCAAAAAAAGCAAAATCGTCTAATAGGTTTCTATTTGTTTGTACACGAGGTTAGCAAAATGGGTTGTGGCCGAATGCGTACTGGCGTTATTTCACGGTCATGTGCGCACTGATTGCTGCGTCAACGCACGTTTAAAAAATGGATGTGTGCATCGGGCCTCAGTAGAAATAAATTCAAAAAATATTCAAATAGTTAGACCACCCGCGCACTGAGCGACCTGGCCGCGCAGCCAATTCGCTCAGTGCGCGGGCGGCCTTAGACTCGAGTACGCCCTAAAATCAGTGAGATAATTCATATAGGCAAAAATTTTAGCAAAATTTCTGGATGCAGGGCCGGGCCAACGGGTGAATCAGGGATGGTCGGTGGGAAGGAGGAGAGAGAGAAGGGAAGATAGAGAGAAAAAAGAAAAAGAGCAAGAAATTTTAGGCTGCCCACGCACTGAGTGACTTAGCCGCGCGGCCAGGTCGCTAAAGCCAATGAGAATGCTTACCGTTTATGTAAAACCACGCACTAAGCATTTTCATTGGCTGCAGCAACCTGGCCACGCGGCCAAGTCGCTCAGTGCGAGGGCGGCCTTCTTTTGTTGCCCCCCCCCAAAAAAAAAAACGTGAGAACATTATATTTTTCATTTTTTTTTTGGTATTTGCACCTTTATTTTTAAGCTTTTACAAATTTTATTTTTATCACTAATTAGCAATCATCAGGCATAGGTCCATTTTATAAAGAGAATTTGGCGTTCCTGTAGGGGAAGGGGGCGCTAATTGTGAACTTGCCACCCCTAGCGTCAAAAAAAAAATCAGAATGGGAGGCGGCGCCAAATTCTCATTGGTTCCCCCTCCCCCCCTCCCCTGTTAGGTCACTTATTTGTGGAGCCACCAAAAAAATGACTTACACGGTCGCCACATTCCCTTTTTAAAATGCAAGTTTGGCAACCCGCGCTACACATTCTAGTTTGTGTTGGAGCAGGGAGAAAGACGAAAAATCACAATCTTCTCTCCCCCTCCCCCAATATGACAGGGCCCTGTGTGGGTGCGCCATCGAACTTCCGAAGAGTGAAGACTGATTTCAAAGGTTTCCTGAGGGGCGAAGAAGGCTCGTAGCCATTGGACGGAGACGCATGAGTCTTCTTGACAGGTTCATTTTTTTCCAATCAATTTGAAGCTGACTTAAAAAAATGAATGCATTGTCAGCCCACAATTTCTGAACCCAATATTCATAAAAGCGACAATAACGCCACATTGGACACGGAGCTGGCATCTGAAGCCGGCCGTTGAGTAAACTGCAAGGGGCACTACATGAAAATGGAAGTAAATACAAGGGTGTCTTTAGTCAAGCCGATGCTGTGATTCTTAGGCTGGGAAAAAACATTGTTTTGTCCAATCCCTTACGTGCGAAACATATACTAAGATTGTAAATCAAAAAATAAAAGATTCCACTTGCTGAAAATTGGTGCCAACAAATAAAAAATCTTGAATATTTTCAGGTCCAAGAAAGCCGCCCCACAGCATTGGCTTGAGACACCAAACTAATGCTTTTACCTCCGCGTATATCCAGTGCACCTTGTAGATATCTCAACGACTGGCTTCTCATAGCCAGTATTGTCGCTATAGAGCAGCGGCAAGTGATGTCATATTCGGGGGTATAGCTGCAAGGGGCACTAGATTAAAATGTAAGGGCAAAAACGTCACTTCTAGTCAAGACAGTGCTTTACGAGCGGATTTCTTAGGCTCAAAAAAAAAACGTTGTTTTCTCCAACAACAAAAATCGCGCGTTATAGACTTAAGAAATCCAGTTTAATAGCATTGGCTTCAGTGAGACTACCTTCTTTTCGCCCTCCAGTGCCCCTTGCAGCTAACCCAGTTACTGACTCCACCATAATTACATACAATAATACTACGTTACTACGTTATTGTGTATAACTCTATGGTGGAGCCAGTAACTGGGTTAGCTGCAAGGTGCACTGGTGGGGAAAAGGAAGGTCGTCTTACTGAAGCCAATGCTATTAGACTGGATTTCTTAAGCCTATAACGCATGATTTTTGTTGTTGGAGAAAACAACGTTCTTTTAAGCCTAAGAAACCCGCTCTCAAAGCACTGTCTTGACTAGAAGTGCCGTTTTTTTCCCTTACATTTCAATCTAGTGCACCTTGTAGCTATGCCCACCAAATAGTATCTCGTAGCCAAAATGACGTCACATGACGCTGCTCTGTTCTATCGTCAACGACATTCTGGTATAACCGCCTGACATGCCACTCCAGAATCACACGTACAAAGATCAGTGTTTGATCGTGCAAGCGTAACAGTGCAGTAACTCGTTTCGTTAGCACCCTCAATTTCCCTTTTATCACCCGAACCCCATCAAAGAAAACAAACGACATTACATCGTTGCTTGTCCATCCCCGTCACGGCATTATACGACATCGTCACTTCATCGACGACGTGCCGTCATATTTGACGTGCAACTTTACTGCTTAATAGTTGATCGTATACGTACGGCAAGAAATACGGGGGGGGGGGGGACGGAAATCGCAGATTGGCACGCTCTGCCCCCCTCCCGACCACCCCTTCAAAACGGCAATCTAAAGCAATCGCCTTCTCGCATGATTTGCGCTCGTAAATCATTCCGGCAACGGAAACGCCCCGACATCTAGTGGCAACGGCGGGAAACAATTAAATGCGCTATTACTGCTGGACGTGGCCGAAAAACGAAATGCTTGTTAAGAGTTACGTCTCTAATTATGTCATTAAAAAAATTTGTGGACCGATTCGTAATCGGTGTTTTTCGCTGTAATTCAAACGTGATGTATGAGGAAATTTTATTGCGACGTGCATTGCGTTGCGCCGTAGTTATGCTAAACCCCAAACCAAATTCGGTCCAAGTTTCGGCGTCAGACAATAGGAACACCAGGCTGACTCAAGAACTATAGTTTTCCTTGTATGGACGTACCACTCACTGCTCTAATCGAGAGGGACGTGTACAGGTCTGCGAGAGGTCAGGGGTAAACTTTGTTTTTGGTGTTTTAACCTCTTTTTTGGGGGACTTTTAACCATTTCTGTCCGTCTTTGCACCACTTTATTAGCCGTTATTGTCCATTTTTTGCCTTCCTTCGGCTCTTTTACACCACTGCTTCACCGAAAAAAGGCACTGTTTTTCCAGAAAAAGAGGCATTTTGTCATGAGGCTTCCATATGATCCTTCCTTACAAGCTAAAGGTGATTCCTCTTGATTCCAATACACCAGACCACTATGCTAGCTGCTAACTGCTAACTTGACATAAGAATTTTCGTGGAAATAGCTTTTGCAACTGTTACATAGTTAGAGTGAATATATAGTAGTCCAGTGCCATTTCAAAAAAGCTTGTTAGGAGGTATGTATGACAGTTTTCAATCGATTCTATCTGTAAAATGACTGCAGTATCCAAATCTGGATGATGCCACCTTGGCATCCTTGAGCATTTTGTTAAAATCGAAGATGGCGGCCGTAAATGTAGCTAATTTTCATGTTTTTGGACTATACAGCCGAATATATCAAGCTTTTTGAAAGGAAGATGTGTTAGGAAGTTGCAGAACATTGTATTTGGTACATTTTATGTCCTATGTTTGAACGTCGTAAAACTATAAATAACGGGGCTTTGACCCCGGGAAATTAGTCAAAATTCCAAGATGCGGCCTAACTTAGATTTTCGAATTCAAAGGGTTATTGTGAGCTCTCTAATACCCCGAAATGGACATGCTTAGGCTTTTCTGAAAGGTGGGTATCTATTCTTTCCAACAATCCAAACCGAAAGCTTAAGTTTGGTAGGGGCCGTTCTATGATCATTTAAAAATGAACAGCTAAGTATGCCCATTTTGGGGTATTAGAGGGCTCACAACAGCACTTTGAATTACAAAATCAACATACGCTTTCGCCGCTATGCCATTAGCTCTCATTTTTAAATAAGCATAGGACGGTCCCATCAAACCTAAACAATTTCGGCTTGGATTAATGGAACGAATAGATCCCCACCTTTCATAAGATCCTAAGCATGTCCATTTCGGGGTATTAGAGGGCTATTATGAGGGCTATTATTTCTTTGAATTCGAAAATGTAAGTTTTCGGCTGCCATCTTGATATTTTCTGGGGTCAAAGCTCCGTTCAAACATAGGACATAAAGGGTACCAAATACACTGTTCTACAACTTCCTAACACATCTTCCTTTCAAAAAACAACATATACTCGGCTGTACAGTCAAAAAATAACATGAAAACAAGCTACATTTATGGCCGCCATCTTGGATTTTAACAAAATGCTCAAGGTTGCCAAGGTGGTATCATCCAGATTTGGATTCAGCATAAAATTTACATATAGTAGAATCGATTGAAAACCATTGTGTTCACCTCCGAACAAGGTTTACCACAAAAATGGCGCTTTGGCACTGGACTATAGCAAAACCTTCTCACACGAGGGGGAAAAAAACAAGCAAATAAATGAGGTTGCAACATTTACGTAAGTTTGAACTAGTGTTATAAATCCGTGTCTCACAGGGAAGCCGACATGGAAAGAAGCACCTTTAATATCAGTACACGACAAGGTTAAATTAACACACAGCTTTTTCGTAACCATCACTGCTCACTTGTCATCCCCAGCAGTTCACAATGTTGGCTCCATTGCTTTCGCCGTTTATTACTAATGTATACTATAACTAAACAGAAGAGGAAAACAAGCCAAATAGCGAAAATCGTACGCTAGAGATTATGCATAACAGTAAGCCACCTTCAGGAACTTCCGTTTTGTCAGAGTGGCATGACCCGGTTTTGTACCAGTTCCCCAATCCTTCCCCCAGATCACTGATATTACACTTTCAACGATATGATAACTCTTCCACTGGGGTGTCTGCCAGTGGAGGAGTGAAGAGTGGGTCTATAGGGCAGAGACATAACGTTGTATTATTGTATATAACTCTATGCTGGAGCTAGTAACTGGGATACCTGCAAGGGTCACTGGAGGGGAAAAAGAAGTAGGGATAGTCCGATATTGATATCGGTATCGGTATTATCTGTATTTATCGGTGTTTTTGCCATATCGGTATCGGACCACTATAAGACTTCCGATACAGATATTTGTTATACCAAGAAATGCAACTGTCTTCCCTGCAATACTGACACCAAGTGCAGCAAAAGCAAAGCCATTTGCTCAGTTTGGAATGAAAATGTGGCACTTGTTGGTTCTGCTGCTGTAAGTTTTACAACAACAACTGAAATCTAACTAAGAAAATGAATGTCCTGAAGCCATAAGTAAGAATAAGAGTAAAAATGTTGTTATTGCTGCACAAAACTTTCTGGATAATCTCAACAGTTGAAAACCAAGCAAAACCAGAAACCGAAGTTGCATTGTTTGTACAAAATATAAACTTTTAGTCTTGATTTGTTATTATTATCGGTATCGACATCTGTATCGGTATCGGATCGGTTTACCTTACATCGGTATCGTATCGTATCGGTAAAAAGTCATATCGGCCGATCCCTAAAAAGAAGAGCGTCTTACTGAAGCCAATGCTGTTAAGAGTGGATTCCTTAGGCCTATAATGCGCGATTTTTGTCGATTTGTTGGCAGTTGCTGACATTTTTACGGAAGTGGAATCTTTATTTTCCAATTACAACCTAGCAGCATAAGGGATTGGAGGAAAACAACATTTTTTAAGCCTATGAAATCCGCTCTCAAAGCACTGCCTTGACTAGAAGTGCCGTTGTTTAACCCTCCATTTTAATCTAGTGCCCCTTGCAGCTACCTCTCTTGTAGCCAATATGACGTCACATGACGCTGCTCTATTGATAAAGGCTGCACTTCGAAGACGGGTTAGATCCCTTATTTTCATGTTTAGCACACGATGTACGCAGCATTAAACCATTGTTGTTAGAGTTTAAAAGCCGCGTGTCACGAGTTACTTCTACAGTTAAGTCCAGCTTTGCTTTTTACAATGTGCCTCACAGCGCGACTGGTGGCAGAATCGGAGGCTAAGCGTATAACGTGTTGCATCTCCATGGTCAAGCCTTTATGGAGACAGAGGGAAAGTGAAAGGCGATGCCAAACTGAAAAGTATGGAGGTTGTTGTTTCGGTCTGGTGATGTCATTTAGGCCTACTTAACAACCACTGCTGTGCGTTATATTTCATTCAGTTATGTACAAGATGAAGATCCAGATTTGAGTGTAAATATTGAAGGATATATTGTATAGAACAGCCATCTGGAACCGGTCGTTGTGCTAGCTGCAACGGGCACTGGATGAAAATCGATATAAACAGTGGCGTCTGATGTCAAGCCGTGCTGTGAGAGCGGCTTTCTTAGGCCCAACAAACATTGTTTTGTCCGCTCCCTTTAGCTTAAACATATATTAAGGTTTTAAATCGGAAATGACAAGTTTCCACTTGCCAACAAATCCTCACTTGCCAGCAGCTGCCAACAAATCCCCAAAATTGACCCTTTTTAGGGCCAAGAAAGCTGCTCGCACAGCATTTCCATGACAAACTACGCTGTATTTTTAGCTCCGTGTATATCCAGTGTACCTTGCAGGTAACTCAATGACTGGCCCCTGATACGAATTCCGTAGTGAATAAGAATTCCGCAGTGAATAAGGAGTAATTGTCACTCGAAGGGTCCGACAAACGTGTAAATCATGACCACCGCATGATTTACGGGTGTAAATAATTGGTAAATCAATAAAACCAGCAAATCGTGCACTGTTGATCAATAAATCCGAAGTAAAACACTGGTAAACCAGCAAATCAGTGGTAAATCAAGGGTAAATCACTGTAAATCGTTAAATCAGTAATTCATCAGCAAATCATCGGTAAATAATAGGTAAACGCTAACTCCAGTGCAAGTGAAAGGCGATCGCTTTCGTTTTGCTATGATCGTTTGGTTTGGAAATGGATTGAAAAGTAAACCTGTAAATCGAGTGCAAGTCATTAAATCAGGTGCAAATCTGTAAATCAATTATTAATCAAGAAATCACATTAAATCAGGAACTCAACACAAATTAGTAAAGCACTCACAGATCAGTAAATCAAAGGTAAATCAAGGCTAAATCAATAAATGAAAATATGCCAGTAAAACAAAGGTAAATCAAGCACACTATAGTCTGTTCCACATTATGTTTGTAGGACTAGGACACTGACTGTATGACGCCACATTTCCTTCCACTAAGAGCGTAAAAACATGTAAATGTACCCACTCGTCGACTCTAACTGTGTAAAGTCTACAAGTGCGATCTCCACATGTATTTTCATTCGTAGTGCAAGAAAACGCGGCATCATACAGTCAAACCCTTGTCGGGCCCCTCACTGTCACTGCTGTGGATACGTTTCACACATTTCACGAAAAATAGTCTTCAAAGCAATGGCCGTGTTGGAAAATCCCATACTGCAAGATGATTTTGAGTGATGAAAGAAGGATGTTCAAGAAACAACAGCAGGAACTGGAACAAACTGGAACATAACCCCACCATGGCCACATTGGTCAGTTTTCGCTAACCCAAGCCAATTATACAGACACGGACAGGTAAGACCTAGACACACATTTTGCCCATCCAGGTAGTTGGCGTTTCGAAGTGTATAACCGGTTACAGTTCCGTTGTCCACCACTTCGTGAACATACATCACGGTCCAATCGGCTGAAAGAACCAGGTAATTCTTACTCCCGAAAGTCTTAGTGGTCAGCAACCTGTCACCGGGCTCAAAGAGCGACAGTTCAACAATGATAGTCGTACTGGTATCAACAATGATCCCTTTTTTATAATAGACTCTTCCAGCCCAGCTCTGCCACACGTAAATACCCGTACCGGGATCGTGGTAATTGTTAGTCAAAATGGCGTAGTCGGAATCCCCGTTGGCGGTGTACGTAAGGCCTCGCCATCCGTACTCGTCCGTTTGCCTTACGTAGTACGCTTTACCAGTAACTACTGGTTGACCGGTGTTGTCCAGTATTGGATCCTGTGCAGAGCGGTTCACGGCAGACAAGAAACCCAGCGTTAAGATGAGAAGTGATGAAAACATTGCAGCTGTAGGGTTGTGAAGTGACTAATTGACAGCACAAGAGCTCTTTGGTCTTGCTACTTGGAAAAAATGGTTGCTTTCTTTTTTACTTTACAGCTGGAAATTGTTACCGTTTTTGTTCTGTTTTTTTTTTTTTTGTATCGTGTGGGTGTAGGCGCACGAGTTGGGCGTGAAATAAAGAGCTAATCCATGCCACCCTGATAAGTGATGGTGGAAGATCATGTTCGACTTTTTTGTTCAGGAAATCGTCGTGAATTCATGCATAAACGTTCAAGGCGATTCAAGCAAATAAAGTCAGGCTTGGCTGATTTAAATCAGTTTGATTCAAATCACATTGATTTAAATCACGATTTAAATCAACGAAAAACATCGACTTGGATCAATTTTAGTCCAAATGTGGGCAATTGACGATGAAAAAAAACCATCTTTTTTTACGCACAGAGAAATAGCCAGAGGAACTCCGCTGCCCTGTTAAGCTCTGTAGCGATTTTGGACGCCTGGCAGCTTACCAGTTAGAAAGGTTTTTGATAAAGTGAGAGACGAAAATTATATAAAACCGAAGAGTGGAGTTGGCTTTCAGAACAAAACAAAAAAATAAGAGCAGAATAAATGTGACTTATCCTCACAGTTCGATCACGCAAAACCAAAAGTAAAAGATTTTCATAGGTTTTCACCTCGAAACTTGCGAATTTTCGACAACCTTCACTGGTTGTTTTCTTCTGGCAGTTAAGCCACCAACACCCACACTCACAATCCTTCCAAACCCAATGAACTTCCAAAATTGAAAACTCCCTCCTCATCACATCACAGTAGGCCTTGAGGCAGCATTCCAGGGTGGTGTTGGCACTGCTCATAGGCGATGTTTCTTCCTCCGTTTCTTCCTCCGTAAGTTGGTGGTGCGGGGAGGAATTTCTTCCAGCTTGCTTCCAGCCTAGTTTTGAATGGGGTGTCACCATGTTACTAATCGTTTTATAGGCTGGATCTCGTGTGTTCAGTAGTGTTATTGACATGCCGCTACACTGCTGAATGGCCATTGATTCTAAGGCACGGAGGTGTGCCCCCATGCTGGAATCCGCCTTGAGCAAGATTTTAGTCTGCTCCAAGTCAATCTGGTATTTAGATTTCTTGCAATGCATGGCCACTGCGTTACTTTTGTCTTCTTCAAGGGTAGCTTTCCAGTGCTCCTTAACTCTAACGCAAATTCGACGTTTTGTCTCTCCAATGTACCTACATGGGATCCAACATAGACTACCCTGGTGGTGGTGGGTAGTCTTTCAACATCGAAGTCTGCGTCTTCATTCTACCCTTCCTGTCGTGCTTTCCTGAGTCGACCGATTTTTCGGTATTCAAAAGAATAATTTTTTTTAAATTAAAAAAAGCACATTTTTACCGCTAAAAACTAACAAAAAGCGTAAATTTGGAATTCATAAAAGCAAAAAAAATAAAAATCACTGTACCTGAAACAAACAAAAAAGGTCTTCGTTGGAATTCAAACAAAAGGGAGAAAAAAGAGCAAACGAAAACCCTTACAAAAATTTTTTAGGAATTCAAACAAAAAAAAAACTGTTTATTTTTAACGCCAAAAACCAACCTTGGATGGTGGCTTGGGAAGTTGGTGAAACACCCATCTAATTTTTAAAAGCAGTCCAATTCGACGTAAAAAATTTTTTTTTTTTAAATGACAATAATCGAAAGTCGTTCATCCATCGAATTGATGGATTTTGGTTTTTAAAAATGGACTTTTAAAAACTTCTTGAGAGATTAAGGAAGACATTAGTCGGAACGTTGAACACACATTCGTTTTAATCCCTTATTCATGCTCTGATAACCATTCAGCCGAGGATTTGACGGGATTAATACGTCTCGTTGAACGGGTGATTAAGAATTGTGGGATTAGGGCCAAGAATCGCTGCTTGGAATAACAAACAGATGAATGAAAATCGAGTTACTTCAGCGACGCACGCGAACGGGTTGGTTGCCCCATCTAGTGGTCGCGAGACGAAGCTCGCCGCGAGAGCACAAAATCCGACAGTGGGTGCGTCGTTGCAAGAGCAGAATTTTCATAATTAGTGGCCTAAGTTTTTTTTTGGGGGGGGGGAGGGGATGAGGGAGAGAAGGCACTAATGCATAAAAACGTGACGAAAAAAAATGCACTCGGATGATCCATGAGGGGTCTGAGTGGCGCGCGCGTTGCCAAGGGTAAAGCAGACGTTCGGCCATCACAACGCGACATCTATGAACTGAGGAAAACACTACGGTAAACGAAACCGAAACCACGTCATAATGAACCAAGAGACAAACGTACGGGAGCGGCTTAGCAAGCAACTGTTCTAAAATTAGTTCGCGTTGGGTTGGCTGTGTTTCATAAGTTAATTAGGCCTGCTAGTTCTAACTTTAAAATTATTAATCTCCCTTTCTTCGCGAAACACATAACATTTCGCGATGGCTGAATATTTATTTTATTTGTTTCGCACAAATTTAATTCACACAAATATGGACCTAAAGATGTTTATAGGCCTGGGGCTCTATAGGCCAAGCAATAACGTGATTTGACCCAGAAAACATGAAAATTGGCACAGATGTTATATGCACGTTACTAATAACACTGGTGCCCAGAGGGCAAGGGGGAGGGGGTTAGGGGGTGAAAAAATATCGATATAATTATTATGTAACAACAACATATCACCAGTCATCTCAACACAACATAAGTCAATAAACACATCGACCTTAAAAAAGCTAAGAAAAAAATTATGTTTTAGTTTTTAATTTGATGCATGGTTGAATATAGATTAATCTTGAAAACTAAACAGAACAGTAGATGCTGTTGCTGCAGCACCCTGTGTTATGATGGGATAGAAATAAAGCGTATGAAAATAACATGGCCAAAAGTGTGTGCTTTGAGGGGATTGGGGGGGGGGGGGTGACACCCCAACCACTAGTCCAAGTCGGAAATATGGGAGTACAATTTTTAAACTGGGGGCTGGGAGGGGGGGGGGTAAGTCTTCACTGGAACGAGGGGGGATGGGCACCACTGACTAATAAACAACGTACGAAAAGTCCCCATGATGATAAGTTGTGCTCTGGCCGCCATCTGGTAAAATGACAACCGTTTTCTCGTTGTTGTTTTTTTTTTACATTTGCATTCTTTTTTTTTTAATTATGTATTTAAAAAAAAAAATTCCAAAAGAAAGTTGAAGGCAATTGAATTTGATACATATTATGTCTTATGCTTAAACAACGTAAACCTATAAACAACGGAGCTATGAACAAAAAACTGGTTGATAATTACGCTTTAATCAGTAATTCACTGACATACGAACCATCTGCGGAGTCCTGTAGCGTATTTTATATGTAAACTTATAGATGTTGAACCCACCTTTCACTGAGTGCTTTTTTGCAAGTACTTCCACAATGGATTTAAGTTGTAAGCCTATCATGCTCTAATGTCTGTGAGGGACTCGTGAAGAGAGTATACGGCTTTGATATTGAAGATGTATATCCGTTGGTATGCTATTTCTTCCAGTTCGTGTCCAGAGAGACCATTCACCACTTCAGTGTCCTCCCGTTTGGCGTATGTAGTGCTCCAAATGTGTTCATATCGGTCCTACGTTCAGTGGTGGAGTACTTTCACCATCTTCAGATCGGAGCACACGCCTATCTGGATGAGACTGGCCGTTCAGGGGCATCCGCCCACTGACCCTTTGGAGGGAATTGAAATTCTATCTTTTTAACGTGTACCAAACTGGGACATGAAGACGAGTGAAGTAGTCACGCCTGTCTGTGGCGCTATCCTTCGTCTTCATGTTAGCAGAATTCCCAGTGACGGACTTCACCACGAGACCACCCAGGAAGAGGAGAGAAGGACTTGTCTGCCCTTTACCTAAGGAGCTAACAACCCAAGCAATCTAAGGAACCTAAGAAAGCTGATTGGATAAATAATTTGATAGCAAGCCTGGTACCATACGCTGCATGAACATCAAGACCAGTTCACTGGTTTCGGAAAGAGCAATGGTCACCCCAAACATCCTGGGAATACATCGTCGGCCTATGGAATCTTCCTCGGACAACCGTGCAGTGACAGCTGCACCCAGTGAATCTAAAAAGAGGAGTTCCAATCAACGCTACTTTCCCAGAAATGCTCCACTTCACGGATGCAAACAGTCTAGTCTGCGGAACTCTTCATGGCGCGAGAACAGCTTCAGAATAGTTTCCACCGGAAGAAAGGAACATGCACTGCTGTAGCTGACGACAATAACAAATAACGTTAGGATGTGGTCCGAGACTGCAGAACAGAACATTGGCTGGCATGTCAAACACAACCGTGGTATCGTACATCAATACATAGGTATTCTCACTCTCATGTGATGACGGGGATTTGCATGGTGCTTTTCCAGAAGTGAGGAACACCGATGGTGGACTTGTTCTCTAGATTCTCAAACAAACAACGTCAGGACTCCAGGTCTCCATTCCGAAATGAATTAGCCTGGGCAATGAACCACCGGACTTATTTGTAATTGGAGTTTACGACTATGCGTTCCCTTCCTTCTTAGTTTTTTTCCAGAAAGTGCTTCACAAAATCAAGGAAATCCAGGGCTCTCCTCTCCTTGGATAGTCTCAAAGTGATGAAGTCCTTCATTGATAATTCTGCCCCCCCC
>JAHWFP010007476.1:73970-91809 GCA_023313725.1 Lithobius niger
CCGGAAGACTAAGGGCAGAGCCGGAGACAGGTAGGAACTTCTTCTCGTGTTCATCCCTAGGTAGGTGAATGCTGAAAGGCAGAACTTCAATTCCCTCTGAAGGATCAATGCATAGGAGAAGTACCTGAACATCCAGTCGTTCAGCTGGGCATGGCTTTTAATCTGATGACGGGTAAAATACCCCAGCACTGGACGTAGGACCATACGGACACATGTGGAGCAGAACACAGGCCAAATAAGAGGACATCGAATTGGTGAAAGGTACCTCTCAACACGAATAGGAAGAAATAACGTATCGACGGTAGCAGTGCGATGGGTAACTACGCATTTTCCAGATCTATCGAAGCCTTGTATCCTCCCCACTGTAGAATCCCTTACCATGGTCAGAGAACATAACTAACATAATATGCCAACAACTTAAATGCATGGTGAATATTTTTGGTGAAGGTATTTGCAAAAAAAAAAAAGCACTCAATAAAAGGCAGTTTTAACATCGATACGTTTATGTGTAACATGCTTGGCAGAATTCCACGGATGGTTCTTACGTAGTGAATTACTAATTAGTCAACCAGGGTTTTGTTCATAGCTCCATTATTTATAGGTTTATGTTGTTTAAGCATGACACATAATATGCAGCAAATACAATTACCTATAACTTTCGTTTGAACCTTTTTTCTGTAAAGTGCATAGATTTGGCTGTCTACTATAATAAAACGAGAAAAGGGGCGCCATTTTTCAATATGGCGGCTGGAGCACAGCTTGGAATCATGGAGACTTTTAATATGTTGTTCAGCACCGCGAATATAACATTGGTATTTAGTTTCATGTTTCTTGGAATTACTTCTTTTTTGGACACTTATTTACTGGCCTACTTGTGTATCACGTGACTGTGTTATGTGGATTTGACATGCCTTCTGGCGGTGGAAGGAGCTTTTTTCCCCAATGTTCCGTGCAGGGTAGAAGAATGTATAGGTAGTGCCAGTCTTTCTCTGACAACGGTAAACATTTGGACGAAACTAGTAGCTCCTTTCAGCGATTTACCGCCAAAGGGTGCTGTCGTATAGTAAAAGGAAGCGCAAAGCATCATGGGGATCAAACTATTTAGCGTCCCTAAAACAAATTGATCACGATAAGACGACAAAATTAATCGCTTAGAATATACCATAATTCAGATTAGTACATTAAAATAATTTTAAGAAAGATCAGAACTGGCTGATCAAGTTTATATTTTTCAGATCCAACATTCAATTTTAAAACGGGTTGTCGTTACGAGTGGAGCTAAGTATAACGCGTGGTTTTGTGTTTCAAGACCATTCGAGAACCGTGCTCATCGGTCGTTCAGGCTGAGGTTCTTCCGTGGTTTACGTTTATTTTAACGAACTATATACAGTTTGAATCGAACACAGAATAAGTTCTTCAACGTTGGATGTTGCCCATGCACGAGTTCTTCATCAATTTCCGCAAGTATTGTCGCCATTACCATGGTTACCATGGCAACGATGCCACCATTTTTTTATTTCAAGTTTCGCTTCCTCGGGAACCAGACACGTGCTGCCTTCTGGTGCCGTTGGTGGAAGCAGGTATTATTAATTTTATAACACGTTTTCAGAAAAGCGTCACTACCTACTAATCTACCCTGGTTCCATGTTTTAACTTTTTACGCCCATGTGTGAGAGTTCTTTGCATGTTAGGAGCATTCTTCTGTTACGATACTTTTAATTTTGCTTTCCCTATTGTACTACCTGATGGACGTAGCACAAACAACAGTGGGAGATTTATAATTATTCTAAACCTAAATTCAAACTTTTGGTATGTTCACTGTGCATTCTGAAACGTTCATTCTGTTCTGAAAAGTAAATTCTGAAACGCGATTTCTACGCGTGCTTTCCCATTCAATTTTGAAGCGAGGCGGCCATTAGCGGGTGAATTCCTTGTCTTTTGGTTATTTGAATCGCTTTAAATTACTTGTGGTAGGACTGAACATACGATAAAAAATTTCAATCAATTCTGTTTAAGTCTAGACGAAAAAAAATCTAACGCCCGAAGAATTTTTGTTTGCCTTCTTTTTTCCTACAACAGCGAAAACAGTGACGTTACATGATTCGTCGACAGTGTCGCCAGAATTTAGTGCACCTGTCACTCTGTTCCACACTTGGAAGTCAACGACGCTGGCCTTAAAGAAAATTATTCTAAAAAAAAAAATAATGTATGAGTTGTTGTTAATCGTCTTGCACCAAAATAGGGCCTAAAAACATCTTAAGAATTTTAATGGAGAGGATAAAAAAAAAGAACGATAATTTATTATGCTAGAATGGATAACAGCTGGTGTGGATTGAAAATACGCAAAGCGAAGTTTAAAAGTCGACTCGATATTCAGCTAACGTCGAGTTTTGAAAATTTCCAAATCAAATCAGTAGGGCCAAGACAAGTACAATTTCAAAGAGAATTTCGCGGCCAGAATAATTGTGTTCTCGTGTGCGTAAAAATTCACCCAATCACGACCGCCTGACAGTGATAAGATGAAACCTGTAGTCTTAGTAATAGATATCCGTGAGCTATAGCCGGTTTAACGGCGATATTTGCTCGTCTGCGAGAAACGGCTAGTCCAATATCGAGGGGGTGGAGGGAAATCGCATACAGACAAATGACGAGAAGCTCCACAACACAGCTTTGTACTACACATCTGATTAAAAGAAATAAAAAAACCTCCACCAGCGAAAAACTAGGCTACAGTATGTCAGGGCGCATTTACGCAACAACTCGCCTTTTTATTTTCACCACTAGAATTTAATCACGATTACAAAGATGTCGTTGCCGTGGTATAACAATGATGCTGAATTAGCTAAATCCGACATCGTGTGTACATGCATGCAATCTTATAATCCGTGACACTAAGACAAAGAATACCTCCTAACGAAACAATTTTCCCAGTCACTTCTGAACTCGCATTATTGACTGTTTTCGATGCTAGCCGACAGAGCTAAAACCGCCGCCATGTTGGAATTTCAGATGATTTCTAGCGTCTAAACCATGCGCAATGGCTGTTTGCTGTGACGTCACCATGAGTTAGCCAATGACGAACGAGAACAACGGCTGTTTGGCCGTCTGATTGGACTAGCCCAGTCACGTGATATGCACGTCACAAGCCATGGCGTGTGGTATAAGCTGAGAGAATGCTAAGGCGAGTCGTGGCGTAAATGCGCCCTGAAAGTAGCTTGGAAACCCGCACATAACATTTTAAGCCAGCCGAGTGGTAACGGCTTGGTCTTCTAGCCGAGAGGGTGAAAGATCGAAATTCTATATTGAACTACCATAAATGTCAGAACACACAATTTTTTTTTCCAGGTGTCGAATGAAGAGAACTGTCGTAAAGTTTGCTTTTCTTCATTCAGAATATATATATATAGCTTCGGATTATTTCACAATCGAGTTTAAAAATTCAGGGAATTTATAAAGGCAGGGAAAACTCAGGGAATTTGGTAAACATAGACTGAAAGTCAGGGAATTTCGACATTTTCCAGAAAGTCTCTTTCCTTCATAAAAAAACAGCTAATTCTTATTTCATTTTGTACTTCTAAAACCTTCACTTCATTTCAGTTTAAAATATCAAGGTTTTTTTTTTTTTTTCCCCCATTTCTGATACAGCAAAAACTCCTTAGGTCTAAGTATTGGACGAAGCAAAAACTCCTTATGTCTAAGTATTGGAAGCTACGTGTTAAGTGTGTTTCTAGTTTTGTTTACGTCATAGCATTCCTGCTCGCAAACGCCAGTTAGGGCAGTGAAATGTTGTTGATTTAGTTATGCCGATTTGAGTGACAAGTGAAAATAAAATGTTCGTTAGTCCGGTAATGTACCGCTTTCGACCGACAAAAAAAATCAGGAAAAAGTTATATTATTGGTCTGCAAAACACGGAAAAATCAGGAAATTGTATCCTGAGTTGTTAAACGCCACCCTGAAATTGTTGTTTGTTAAAAAAAAAAAAAAAAAAGAGTAACTGCCACTCCTGGGTCTGGGACTCGAACCCAGGACACGCTACTTACTAGGTCATTGAGTTTGAACTCTGCTACCTAGGCAAAACTTACACCGATGGCACTTCCTTGGAAGTGATCAATTTAAAAACATAAATGAAGCATTGCTTCCCTCGAAGTTAAATAAAATAAATAAATAAGTAATTTTACACCGGGGTTCTGATATCAGGGTGAATCCGGCTCCAAACTAGACGAATACGATCAAATCAACTCGCCAATATGATTGAAGAGCTATAGTGCTGCACCTTCATGCTAGAGTGTACAGCAGCGAAGCTTGCAACGAAACCGTGGGGGGTGCTTTTGCAGGAGATGTACTTCAGCGATCCCTTTGTCGGAGAGGAAGACGTTCGCTGAATTGGTGCTCCAATCTTGTAAAGTTAGGCAAATACATGTGTGTGGTTGTTGTTTCCACTACAAACTCGAGTGTCAATGATACTTAAGATTAAGTCCTGGCGTTGATGACGTTAAAGGTACATTCCTCCCAACACCATTTTTTTCGATCCTCCACATTAAGTACGGCCCCAAAGTTTTATTTACTTCCTGACCGTTAGTCATTCCTCGCTAAAAATCCGTTTTAAAATGTGGCATCTAGGAAATTTTCTGCTGAATATTGGGGAACTAATTTAATAGCATCCTGCTTTTATATATCCTTTGCACGCTTACGATAACCATGACGTTTCATCTGTGTGTGTGCGCATGTACTAATTTTTAATCGTTTGCTAATAATTACCATGAAATCTAAAATCTAAAAGACTAATAAATAGACATAAATCGCTGGAAATAATATTAAGGAAAAGTGGAAATTAGCCAACAGCGAAAATTATACACTAGAAGTAACGTAGTTCAGTATTTCTAGTGTATAATTTTCGCTGTTGGCTAATTTCCAATTTTCCTTAATATTATTTCCAGCAATTTATGTCTATTTATTTCTCCTTTTTTTTAGCCTTATGAGTGTATGATTTGTCTTCCCTCTCCATTGCCTATGGCCGAGCAGATTTCGGTCGGATGGAGTCCCGGTCACGGTTGTGACCTTAATATGGGTTCAGTGAGTTATCTTTATGCCAGTGGAGGATGTGGCCATAGCGATTAAAGCGCTATGCAGGGGACGAACTGGGTACCGGTTCGAATCCGGGTCATGCCACTCCGACGAAGCGCAAGTGCGTAAAGGTGGCTTACTGAACTACGTTATTTCTAGTGTATAATTTTCGCTGTAGGCTAATTTTCAATTTTCCTTAATATCTAAAAGACTAATGCGGTAAAAATTAAAATTATTTTTATGCCAATAGATCGCCAAAGAAAAATTATAAGATACTAGTCTAAAAAATAATAAAGTAAGATGTTAAAATACAAAAATCGTTCGGGTTTCTGATGAAACATTCTTTAACTTGATGCTGTTCCCAAAGCCAACTGAGATAATGGCTGCGTTCCTCGTATTACAAGTAATACAAATTGGCATTCTATAACTACGTCGAGTCTCGCGAAACGGTGGGATGGTAACATGCGCGGATGGCGATCTGCGCGTGGCTGTTACAAGGCAGGCGGAATGTACCTTTAATCGAGTTACCACATTTCCCCAAAATTATGTTTCTGCTAAAATTTTCTCCAGGAACTCGGACTTTTCCGTTTTATAATAGCATTAAAAACAAGTCTAGTCGTTCTGTTAGCAATTTTAGTACCTTGGAGCAGAATTCTAAGATTTCAAACAGTTCTTCTAAACCATATGCACCTACTACATTCAGTGAGCCAGACCATTTAACAATCCCAACACCAAGATTTAATCGTATTTAATTTCCTGTTCCCGGAAGTTTTAGTGCCCTCTTCAACCGCTAGATGTCGTCCCATCCACACAGCGGCCAAATCACACAAAAGATCGTTTGAACCGCCGCGCCGGCTCTTTCACCACTGATCTCTAAGACCTGCTCTGGATTGCGTAACGGAAAAAACACATTTTGAGAGAACGCTCCGAGTAGCGACCAGGGCGACGTTGATGATAATCCCGGATACGTCAATTCACGGAAATGCAAATTTGCTGTAATATAAAAAAGGCTTCGTAGCGTATGCCTTTCGCCGTAAAGTGATTATTACCTGTTCCCGTAATCGAGATTATTACGATCCTTGATAAGTTTTGGTTTTAGAAGAGAATCGCAACTGAAACATTCTCAGTACAAGTTTACACATAGCCTAAATGAGGAATTAACGACTTTGCGTTACGTAAATTAGGCGTAAACGGGATGTAAAGGCCCAAAAAGGACTATCGGGTTCTTTGACGAAGACACCCTCTAGCGGTCAGCGTCGAAAGCAGGCAGAGTCGTGCGCATGAAGGGGGGGGGGGCCCCGGGGGAACAAGGGCACGCTCCCTCTACAAGGAAAGTAAGGCGCCATGTGCAATCAGTGGTGTGTTAGCAAAACATTAAGTACTAAGTTTTCATCACTTATGTCAGACAGGCAGGGGCGTAGCAACAGGGGGGGGGGGAAGCAATGCCCCCTCCATCCCGCCCTATTCCGAAATTCAGAAAACATGTAAATAAGTATATCGAATTGTCACGTAGCCCAAAATTTACAATGTCAAAATTCGGGGAAAAAAAGCAGCTGAAGATGTTGAAAGGTTGTTCCAATGCCCGTCAACCCCCCCCCCCCCCCAAAAAAAAAAGTTGCTGAAAAGTTGCTCCATGGACCCCAAAAAAGCTATAAAATGTAAAATGTGTTAAATTTTAGAGCTCCAGACTCCACTAGGGAAGCTTACAGACCTCCCTAGACCCCCTAGCTGATTATTCATTTTTTTAGTAGCACATGGCGCCCCTTCATGCACTGTGCCCCTCTCCTTCTACACACACAGCCACACACATAAAATTACTAGTATACTAGTATTACTAGTATTTCTATTGGCAGAGAATGAGTGACGCCTACCCAGAAAAAAAAAAAGAAAAAAATGTATACTATCCAGAAAACCGCATGCAAAGATCAGTGGTGGGAAAAACGATCGTGTTTGCCGCCGTACGTCGCTTCCGTCAGACCTTATTCGTATTCGAATACGGTTTGGCTATTGCAGTCGGTAATAAATAGCGCCGTGCTTTGAGAGAACACTGTCGGTGTCTAAATGCCAATTTCAAGCTCAGTTTATAGGGAGGGTGGGGGGGGACGGCAGGTGGACTGGCTAGTTCTTCGTTGCCATGGTTACAATCTTGCAAGGCATTTGGACAGACACATAACAGTCGTGTTCGGAGAGCGGAGGAATGTCCAATTTGTGGAAAGAGCAAGCTGGTACTAAAGGGGCCGGATGCTACAAAGATGTCGAAAGGATTTGATTTTTGCACGTGTTCGCCGATAGAGGGGGCGTTAGAACTCGTTGCCGGTACGAAGAGAAACTTCTGCTTGGAAATCGAGGTCTTTGTTCTTCCAACGACCACCATGCTCGAAAAGACCACGGTGTACACAGAAACGACCGTTGCGGACCTTTCTGCTTCAGTAATTATACAGATCGAAGCTTTTCTCGTCACTGATTGGTCGTCGACCAACAAACCACAGATCTTGACAGTACATCTCACTTAGAGAAAGTTGTTTGCTTGCATCAGTTATCATCATGTTAGGGAAATGACATTACTTTCGGTAATCGTTGGACTTTTACGGAAACACGAAGGTACTCCTCGTTAGGATTGGGAGTAGTTATACCAAGAATTTATAGGGTTGGGGAGGAGAATTTGTGACTGAGACCCCACACTGAAGCGTCTTAGATCAGTTTCTATTAGTTCCGTCCAAGTTTATAGAGGGCGCCATGTGTTTTATGTGGAAATTTCTAGTCAGTTTTTAGTCTAAATTTAACTTAACTAAACGAAACTAGATTGTATTTAATTATTATTTAGCCTAAGCTTAGGTGTAATTTACTTTACTTTAGATTTGGACTGAAAAAAATGACCAAATATTACCAGATGGGATACGTGGCGCCCTCTGAAAACTCGGACTGAACTAATAGGGACGAATCTAACGTGTTTCAATAGGGATTTTTTATAATTACAAATTCTCCTCCCAAACCCTATAAGGTTGTACCCATATTTTTAGGACAATAACGTCATTTTTGGGAATAGTCGAACTTTTACGTAAACATAAAATGACCTTTAGGCCTACTTAATACGAAAATGAGGTACAGGCAGGGGCATACAATTAACCTACAAAAAAAGACGGGCCTTCTGATGTCAGTAGAAAAAAAATCGAAGTGCTTGCAATTGCCGAGTTTTACTGCTAATCTCGGGTCTTAGGAGGGGCAAGTCCCCCCCCCCCTCCCCTTTTTCCCTACTGTGGTAGGCCCCACGTAACAACTGTATGTTAGTCCCTTAACTGTGGTATTGGCGTTGGGGTCGTGGTCCGTTACCCTGAAATCTCCACAGTTTCTAAGCGGCTTTTAGGTCCATTTTACTTCTTGTTTTTATTCTTGTCCGTTGAGTTTTCACGTTTTACCAGGTTTTAAAATGTTCTACGTGAATTTGGATTCTTAGCCGTGTCTTCCATCTTGATAACGAAGCGGGAATTCTTTCGAAACATCGCGAATTATTTATTTTATGATCACTGTATGCGCTTCCATTTTTGAATCGTCAAGTCTTTGTGCTTATATGCTACTTCATTTATAACCCCAGGCTGCATTTAAGTTTTACATGTAGACCGGGTCTCTTTTGTTGATTGCAGTGTTGCTGATGACACCACCCCTTGTCCGTGGCTCCCCACCACCCTTGCTTCGCACGAAAGAATGCTATTTCACTAATCTCTCACCTTCTGTTTTCAATAAGATTTGTTCCCGAAAATCAGGAAAAAATCGAAACCGAAATCTTTTGGAACAATTCGGTGACGATTACTATCGAAACAAGCGGCTACCTAGTCGCACCCGGTCTTCTGTACATTTCTACGACTTCCTGTATATGTTGAGGCACACACCTCTATCACGCACTGCAACAGCGATCTCTATTCTATAACCTACAAGCAGCAACCATCACAACTGACAGTTAAAAATGTATTAGGTTTTACGCCTATTTTAGATTTTGGGCGTAATTGTCAGCATTTAGGCCTATTTTTTATCTGCAGATTTAATTTCGTAAGTAGCAGCAACACGGTGTGACACAAATATGGTATTTGCAGAATACCGCGTATATATATAGATCAGTGGTAGCGAGCAAAGTGATGGGAGACACGCAATGGAGAGACGTCGTGTTGTCAATGAAACCGGCAGCGACTATTATAGCAACTTGCCGTTGCAGCGTGATTTTAGGCCTAACTTTCAGTTTGTAGGCGCGATTTTTTTTACCTGACGGTTTAATTTCGCAAGTATAGCAGATAACGGAGAATTTGATTCGATAGTAGGAGCCTATTCATCCAAAACTAAACCCTTTTGTTTTTACCGTTATATTTATTATCCAGAGTTTACATGCGGCTATCAAATGTTATTATTCCATTTAGTTACGTCGAGAAAGCCTAATAGCTTTATAAGGAATCAACGATGTTTTAATTTGCCGTGTTTTTTAAATAAATTTTGGTCACCGGAACCTGGTCGTCGTTATCTGGTACCAGTCCGAAGATGAAAAAAGCTGCGGACAAAGTTGTTGCAATCTATGAGTCTTCTCAGCCGGTCCGGTATACGGCTGTATACAGAAGACTATTGTGTGCGCGGCAAGTATTTTGTGAGCGGCTACGTTTTCCTGGAAGGGGGTGACTTTAATCGATGGCCGCCATTGTTTTTGCAACCATCTTAGATAACAACAAGGCACTCTGATACTGAAAACGTACAATCGATTATCTGTGTTCGTTCTACGGAGAACTCAAGATAGGCAGCGGACACTTTAATGCGACCGCAGTCATAATCTGGTATAGGCCAGGGAAATATCGGATTTTTTAGTCACACGTTTGCGCAGTGGCAAACACTTCTCGTTTAAAAGCAAGCGTCAGAGCGAGAAATATCATCGTCTTTAGAAACGTGACCTTGGGAGCCGTCACTTAAAAAAAAAAAAAGAAAAGAGTACTGATTCGCAGTTGGGAGAGATGGGGATGGGTTCGGGGCAAGGAGCTAAAAGATAACATTTGAAAAATGAATCTGATGCTGTCTGGCGACACGCGATTTATATTCTGAATATTTTATTTCAAGTTTTCAAAGTGAACTAAGAGTTTCGCGTTTTTAAATTTTTTTTAATTTTTAATACAGCCGTACAGGATTTAAAACATGAACCACAGAAAACTCGGATATAGCAGGGAAAAACGCTCCACACAAAATATTTCCAGGCAAAAACGCCCCCCCCCCCCCCAATGCACCCAAGAATAAATCAAAACCCGAAAGTTCCTATTAATAAAAAAAAGCCTCCTAGCCAATATATTCATGTAGCAAAAAACACCACCTTCTGCCAAAACTTCTGATTTTACCAACTAGTTTTGATAATAGCAGTGGAGCAGCCTATACTATAGGGCAAGGGGGGGGTGGGGTAAAGCTGTACGCTATACATTCGCTGTACATTTTATCACAACTGCCGGTTAAAAATATGTTTTAGGCCTAATTTTAGATTTTACGCGTTGTTGTCAGCTTTTAGGCCAAATTTTTACGTGCTGTCTTAATTTCTCAAGTAACAGAGAATTGGCTTCGAGAGTAGGCCTATTCATTTACGCAACACGGTATGGTGACTATAGCCGTTGCCGTGGCAACGTGATTTAAGGCCAAATATTTTTTTTGCCTGCCGTTTTAATTTCGTAAGTATAGTAGCTAGCGAAGAATTTGGTTCGAGAGTATAGGCCTATTCATCCATGCAAAACGGTGTCGAGACTATTTTAAATGAAGCTGTGTGTGTCTTTAACAAAATCCTTTTGATTTTGGGTTGAGTGTTTTGCCGTAGTGGTTAAATAGGACAATCAAATGTTATTATTTCATTGAGTTACGACGATCAAGCCTATTAGCTATACGGAAGCAACGATGTCTTAATTTGATATGTTTTTTAACTAATTTTTGGACGCTGAATCGAATGGTGAAAACCGTTTGTCTCTATCTGGTAATGTTCCGGAGTTCAAGGCGACGGACGGCCAAAGTCGTTGCTGTAGTCTTCCCGGCCGTTTCGGCCGTACAGAAGCCTAAAAATAGCATCTTCACTACCGAGAACTCTAGTCGTGCCTTTCGAAGGACGCTTTAAAATCATCCTTCCCCAAGTATCCTACACAATTACCGTTAATTCAGTTAAAGAATTTAGGGACTAAAACATGCCTTTAAAACACACTTATGCAGCAATCCACAACGCCTTAAACCAACCGAATTTTAGGTTTATGGCCAAAACGGTTTCCAGGTGAACGTGTAACGGCCCCAACACCATTAGGGCAGACCCATTCTACAACACGATCCGGCACTTTCAGAGTGCTTTTTATATTAACCAAGATGTGGAAGTGGTGGGAAGGGGGGGAGGGAAAGAACCATAAAACTAGCTTTCGATCATGGTTAAGGACCTCGGAAACAACAACGACAAAAACAATATGGTGAAGTGGTTTGAGGCGTGAACAGACCCAAGCGACTATACTGCGTTTTGCTATAGGATCTACAGCGAAGGGTGTGTTTAGGTAACACGAACTCGCTCGGTGAAAGCTCGGCGGGCTATCTTTAGAAGCTACCAGTTTTGCCTTAGGGAATGAGGCAATAAATACATAAATATTGTGATGTATTTGCGTGGTAACATCTTGTGGGTTCTGCTACAACATAACTACAACTTGTAAAGAGGCACCTCTATACGGGGCGATCCAACTTAAGTGTGACGAGCCAATATCCTGTGAATGGCTAATGAGAGAATAATAATGATAGAAATGCAATGATGGGTGTGGTGGGGGACGTTTACACGAGAAAAAGGAATGACCTTGAATTAATATTTCAAGGTCATCCTCATGTTATCTTCCAAACGAGATACGATACGGCAAAAAAGTAAATTAGAAAGTTGGACGCAAGGACAGTACAATATGACCAACCAAAAAAAAAACGGATTCAAAATCGGATAATAAATAAAATAGTTACGATGATGTTTAAAAGCTTACTCTGAACATGCTGGCTGCACTGCAGTGAAGCCAACTTCTCGGCAGTTGGCTTCACTACAGTGCAGCCAGCATTTTTAGAGTAAGCTTTTAAACATCATCGTAGCTATTTTATTTATTATCCGATTTTGAATCTGTTTTCTTGGTTGGTCATATTGTCTGCTTGGGTCCAACTTTTCTGCCGTATCGTGTCTCGTTTGGAAGATAGCACGGAGGATGACCTTGAAATATCAATTCAAGGTCATTCCTTTTTTCTCGTGTAAACGTCCCCCACCACACCCATAATTGCATTTCTATCATTATTATTCTCTCATGAGCCATTCTCAGGATATCGGCTCGTCACACTTAAGTTGGATGACCCTGTATAACAAAACAAAAACGAAATCGTTTGCTGTTTAAGGTAATCTATAGCCTGCACCGAAGTAAACAGGAGAACAACACAACAAAAAAAAAAAAAAAACACTGACCAAACTTGAGGAAAATGTAATATTTGGATTTCAAAAATGATTCACTTCGATCTTGGAAATTACTCATTACGCTCACTTTCAAAAACACGATAACTGTCGGTATCTTGCAAATTTTCGATTGTATTTCAACAATCTTCATCAGGCAGGGTCAAAAAACTTCAGTCTTCTGGTTACTTGCTTCAAAAGAAAAGAACGTCCACGGTCTCCGATATTTACAAGGTAAGCACAACAAGCGGCATGGCCACCAATATATTTAAATGTTACGTGGTTCTCGCAATAACTCAGTTGCCTTGACCCTGCTTGATGAAGATTGTTGAAATACAATCGAAAATTTGCAAGATACCGACAGTTATCGTGTTTTTGAAAGTGAGCGTAATGAGTAATTTCCAAGATCGAAGTGAATCAACATCGTTTCAAAGTAATTCAAGTAAGCCTAACGGTTTATTTTTTTCAAAAATGATCCTTTCCAGCAGTCAGAATTTCAAAAATCGCCTCAGGTTCTGGCTCCACATTATGTGAATGGTTTGGAATCGTCAGCATCAGGTACTACGCCTAATGTATTTTTCCCCGGTATAAACTTTCTAGAAAAGTATTGCCCCCTGCTCCCTTGTCATTCAGGCGCTGACTAAGTTATAGGGGGTAAGGACATATATGCAAACTTTACGTTCATCATACTTATTGTATGAAATTCAATTCGACACAAGATGGGTGCAAGGAACCAATTATTGTACATTTGCTTATTTCAATTAAAAGTCATCAATTTTTATCCGAGTAGATTTTAATCACATCAAAAACCAAAACTGGTAAAAGGGGCCGCCAAGTTCCGAATGATTCGCCACTTCAAAAGAGTGATATCAACACACCAAAACAGTTAATCGCACCGCTTAATAGTTCGAAGTTTAAATGAAAAACTAGAACATTGCTACTTTCGGTATTATTATTCGGTGTTGCTAGCTAGTAGTAACACATTTTCAACGTTATTGAGGGTCAGATTTTGCATTGAAAACAGCTTAGCTGGCATTCGTACACGAGTTAATTTTTGTCAGGTGGGTCATTGCTCTCGATTTCAACACAATTTAAGCTTTTGTACCGCATTATTAGTTTCTCCCAAGTACCTGAAATGTGCCCAACTATGCTTCAAGATATAAGACACTGACGCAATAGCGTCGCGCTACAATGGTTTACAACCTCGACAATTGAATTGATGTGATGTTTGTTGCCTAACTTGGCGCGACACACTAGCGTGTGTCTAGATTAAAAGTCATCAATTTTTATCCGTGTAGATTTTAACAAGTTAAGCTTCAATCATATAACCCTTTTTTTTAAGGCACTCTTGACGTTTTTGATTGTAATAGAACATCTTTAACTCAACCTTGTCCATCCGTTAAAACAGAGGCACGTTTTCCTTACAACCAGTGGTAACTTGTCGGTGTGGAGTGCTACTTACTTAATTTGGCTATAGGTAATCATCTGCAGACATTCTCAATAGGCATACGAAAAGCGCATTTTTTTCCGGGGAGGAAAGAAGAGTCATCGAAAGTTCGGTGGTCCCATTTTCATTTCCTCCGCCCCCCCCCCCCCCCCCCCCCCCGCCAAAAATAACGAACCGGCCCCTCTTCTTGCTCGCCGAGAGCCCTTTTTTGCATAATTATAAACAAATTTCACTGTGATAATAATATCGCACGAGTTCTGTCAGTACAATATTGTACCGATTAGTATCAGTGTCCCACTCCCGAGTATTAAAAAAGGAAATTAGGTTTGCAACATTTTACGTAGTTTTGACTGCATGCTAGACAACACAATGCTATGAAAGAAAGCCAAAAATTCGTCAAGATTTTAGTATGTTTGAAGTGGAAACTGTGTAGTTATGTGATAAACAACTTATTCGTTTAGTTAATTTTGTAGCAGAAAAACGAAGATTGAAGGGGTGGGCTTTAGCGCCGTTATTGTATGATTTTCACTTTAAAGCATTGGGGGGGGGGGGGGCTTCAGCTCCAACTGGGCGTTTAATACACGATTTACGGTAGTTATTCCAAATCCAAACATAACCTCATCGAAGTGGAAAAATTTAAATAAAAAAAAATAAAAAACTTCAATCAAAGGCGTTCATATTTTCCCAACAAAAGTCGAGTCAAAATTAAAAAGCGTCATTCTTGGGCACAATAATTAATCCAACAAAATACGCTCTTGTTTTGGTACGGAAGCGTGCTCATTGCAAACATCAACAAAATGTCCTTTTAATTAATTAATTCGCCCCCGCTAGCGCGTATTTTAAAATGAGGGCAGCTTTCTTTCCGTATGAATAAAGCTGTTAACGCAGTCTGCGCGGACCTCACCACATGAGAGCTATTATTATTATTCAGCCATCCGTGCAGTCTGTGGTTAAATGGTTCGATTATCGTTACTTTTAGATTGGGAATTGTGATTAGTCGGTGCTAAAACCTTCACCTCAGTACCTGAAATGGACCGTTCACAAGTCAGAAAACTCCAAAATTCATTCACCTACAACTGTAGACTTTAAAAGGACACTCCTCCCAGCGCCATTTTTCTCGATCCTTCACATCAAGTACGGCTCCAAAGTTTTATTTACTTAGCGTTAGTCAATCCCTAGCTAAAAATCCGTTTTAAAATGTGGCGTCTAGGAGATTTTCTGTTGAATATTGGTAACTTTATTTACCGCGTCCCGCACGTATATGATCCTTCGCGCATCTAAAATAACCATGATGTTTCATTGTTTCCAGTTGTGACGGTACAGCTTTGCGTCAATATTGTCACGTGACCCGCAATTCATCTGCTAGCCCAAAAGTCGTTCACACGATCACGAGAAGACGAGGACGGAAGTGACGTTGTCGTATTACTAGGCCGAACCTCGCGACGGCAGCTCGCGGACACGTGATTGCACGTGCCTGTTATGACTGCGCAGGCCGTATGCTACTTTAATATACTCACTTCATTATGGGAGGAGCGTATTCCTATGGAAAGAAACACTCCGCAAGGCTTATATCATGAGGGAACGAGTTTGGACGACAAATGGGAAGAAAAGATTGTTGTTACTACGGTGGCGCGTTGGGACAAACAACAGCTTTTTTACTACACACACAAAACGTTCATTAAACCGGAATGTTCGGCGTTCCAACACCCGATAAGACACACTACCGAGGGGTTCGACAAAGACAAAAAAAGTGTGCGAGATTTGTAAATCTGTTAATCTTCCAACGGATTTAAGGAGATTTACGGATTTTCTCGGGATTTAAAGATTTACGAAAGATTTAAGTAAGATTTAATGATTCACATGGATTTGCAGAAGATTTAAAGATTTACATAAAATTATGCAGATTTACAGATTTGAAGATTTACATGAAGATTTGCAGATTTACTGGGATTGAAAAATTTAAGTAAGATTTAATGATTTATATGAGAATTTTTCAAGATTTACATGGATTTAGAGATTTACATAAAATTTTGGAGATTTACACAGATTTAAAGATTTACATGAAGATTTGCAGATTTACTGGGATTTAAAGATTTAAGTAGGATTTAATGATTTACATGAGATTTTTCAAGATTTACATGGATTTAGAGAAGATTTAGAGATTTACATAAGATTTTTCAAGATTTACATGGATTTAGAGAAGATTTAAAGATTTACACAGATTTAAAGATTTACACAAAGATTTGCAGGATTTAAAGATTTACAAAAGATTTAAGTAAGGTTTAAATGATTTACACCAGATTTACGTGATTTACAAGATTTGTACAAGATTTAAGGATTTGAATGATTTACACAAGATTTAGATGATTTACACAAGATTTACAGATTTACAACGGATTTATAAATCTTAAATCTTGGGTGTACGAGATTTATAGCTTTGTCGAACCCCTCCCACACTACAACCTAGGACGACATATGGTAAATATCTTGTTCCAATTTCGTACAAGTTTTGTGTGTGTAGAAAAAAAATTGTTATATGTCCCAATAAGCCACCGTTATGTAGCGATCACGCACCTTAAAACGTCCACAAACAATACTAAGGCGAGCGAAGTAGGGCGAATTTCGTGAAGATACATTGTGTAAGCTAACATTTGACATGCGGTTTGTAAAAAATACCATGAAGAGTTTTGGTAGTTTGCGACAGCGCACTGTTTATTTTCCAGTATCTGTGAACTCCACTCTGGGCCGACTTAAGCTACGATTACCAGCGCCATGCTTCTGCAGTCCTCGTCAAGTGGTAAGCGCTATTTGCGCTGGTAATCCTTCTGTGACGTATACGTTGCGAATTTAACTTCCTTGCCCTATAGCGACCTCTGGTAGCACTCAGTGCCAATCTACAGGTCGTGACACAATCTTAGCAGGCCAATACTCAACAGGACTCCCTTTTGTGTACTCCCAGCGAAGGAAGGAGCGCAGTGACATCTGAGTGGGAACCTGGCTGTTGTCATTATCACAACGTCACACTGTAACGGCAAGGCGCACCACGGAGTGTTGGCTCCGTGAGTTGCGTACGACCATACATATAAGCCGTTACTACACATCACCGGGATGTTACGTGTGAAATGTTAACATTCGAATAAAATTCCGGCTACGTGCACCAATACTAATATTGCGTGGCGTGAGCGAAACCAGTGCCACATATAGCAAAACTCTGTAGAGGGAAGTCCAAGGGCCTATACTTTATTTAATGCGAATTTTTCGTTGCACATTATTTTATAATTAAAAAAATCTGCATAGATTTTCATTATTATTATAAAAGAAAGCCTCCTAGTCGCAGTATTTCAAAATGGATTCTGGGTAAGACTGCTAAGGTAGTTGAATAAAGCCTTGTGTAACGCGTATAGACGCAACGTAAAAACTGGCACCGATTTCCACTGATTTAGTAAATACTGACATACTCTTTCTATTACTGCTCCTTTACTTTTCATGACAAGCTTTGTTACGATTTGAAGACTCTGCATTCTCATTTTGTAAGCTTCGTAGTAAGCTTCGTATAGCTTTGTAGGATCTGTACGTATTTCCAGTTTGCAGGATAATTATGCATTTTCATTCTGTGGCTCTGTAACCCATTTCGTAGACTGTGTGTTCCCATTTCGTAGGCTCTGTATTCCCATTTCGTAGGCTGTGTGTTCCCATTTCGTAGGCTCTGTATTCCCATTTCGTAGGCTGTGTGCTCCCATTTCGTAGGCTCTGTATTCCCATTTCGTAGGCTGTGTGTTCCCATTTCGTAGGCTCTGTATTCACATTTCGTAGGCTGTGTGCTCCCATTTCGTAGGCTCTGTATTCCCATTTCGTAGGCTGTGTGTTCCCATTTCGTAGG
>JAHWFP010007476.1:105041-116332 GCA_023313725.1 Lithobius niger
CCCATTCCCACGGATAATGATCTCCCCGCCATTTTCTAACGATCACGTCTGTTATATATTCTTTCATGTTCATCATTCATGCTGGCAGAAATAAATCAGGCTCATGGCGCTCTCGAAGCTACCCTTTCGTGAAGCACGATGTCCTGAAAAGCTTCCCCTAGTGCTTTCCACCCACCAGACAAGCGGTTCCGTTGGTTCTTAACTCTTAAAAGTAGTGCTGAAAAGTAGAAGTCTTGATTAATTAACACGACGGTGGTTCAGTGGTAGAACGCTCGCTTGCCACGCGGGCGGCCCGGATTCGTTTCCAGACCGATGCACCAAAAATGTATTGACGAGAGTTCAGTGGTAGTTGATGGAAAAAGATGTTATTGATTAGCTAGTAAAAATGACGCTGGTTATTTGGTTCCATTGGGTTTATTGCGGTGGAGGTTGCAATTTTCCGCTCGCCCGACTTACACGCGAAATAACCCTTGCGGTTTTACACAGGCTGTTTGCGGGACTTTAAAGATACGGAAAAAACAGGAAAAGTATTGGTGGTAAATAATAGACGGACTTACATAATGTTGCAGAATAATTTTGGTATGAGGATCGAAATATTGGGTAGACAAAAAAAACGAATAAATTATGAAGATTTCACTCCTAGGTCATACAGTTAGGAGGAATTGGAATGGAATGAATTAATACAACAAGTGTGGCTAACAAAGCATGACATGGCGAACAAAGCATGACACCATGACTACAATGCACGTCATGGCATGCATGCGCACTTTGGCCTATAATAATAGTGTCTGGACTAGACTCGAACTTCTTGGGAGCTCATCTGTAAGGACATCCGCCAAGGGCACAGGAACAGTCAACCACTCCATACCGGCGCCGAGATGGGGCCGATGACTTTACTCTTCAATCAATGTGGCGTCCGCCAGGTCTACCCAAAAATGTCCCACGCATCAGCACAGGATGGTGGCAGCTCAAACGCCAGCAACGGGTGCCGATACAAGCCAAAGGCTCAACAAGAGTTAAAGGGACACCCGGCTTGCCTTATAACATTCTGCGAGCCTCATAACAGCTACGCGCAGATCGCCATCCGCGCATTTACAGCGCAAAGGTCGGCTGGGGTGGTAGCTGCGTTCCTCGCAGCGAGGAACGAAGCTGCTGTCTCGGTCGGCTTTGGAAATAGTACATGAAACAGAATCAAGTTAAAGATTGTGTTGTCACAAACCGGAATGATTCTCGTATTTCAACATCACACTTTATGACTTTCTAGGCTAATGTCGTATAATTTCGCTTCGGCGATCTATTGGAATAATTCATTAAAATTTTTACCGCATTAGTCTTTCAGATTTTAGATCTCATAGTAATTACTATAAACGATTAAAATTAGGACTGCGCACACACAGGTAAAACTTCAAGGTCATTGTAGGCGCACAAAGCATCATATACGTTCTGGAAGAACGTAAATAAAGTTTCATTATATTCAACAGAAAATCTTCTAGACGCCACATTTTAAAACGGATTTTTAGCAAGGGAAAGACTAACGGTAAGTAAATAGACCTTTGGGGCCGTACTTGATGTGGAGGATCTAGAAAAATGGCGCTGGGAGGTATATCCCTTTATATATATGTTCAGACTGTCTGAGCGGAGAAATCGAGGCCCTGTCAGTATGGCTCAGCGGTAGGACTTTGGCCTTTGGTTTCAAAGGTCGTGGGTACGATTCCCCACTCAGTCAGTCTGACCTTTAAGTCCAATAGGCAACGTATATAGGTTTGCATCCGTATTTATTTGATTTAGACGATCTTATACGTAGATTTGTATTTTACGGGTGCATGCCCCAAGGGAGTTATAGGGAGCCAAGAGGGTTGGGAGTATTTCTTCTCACACTACTAACGGATTTGTTTGTATGACGAAAAATATTTTTGTGTGGCTTGAAGTTTCAGTGGCGCCAGGCTTAGGTGGGGAATAGTCCGGCGGAACTAGCCTAGTGAACTTTGCACGAGAAGTGTAAGCATCTGATTGGTGGATATTCCTGAAATGGATGTTCACTTTAAGATTCTTAACGGTGCCAAGCTGAAAACCTAGAGCACTAAAGATGGCGGCCAAAATGGCGCCCATTATGCAAGGACCGTTAGTGGTATGGGTGAGATAAAGTTGTTTACCATAATGTAATGTATAGCACGTCCCATACCATTTTTTCATATCTCTCACGGTTTTCAATAAAAACTGTCATTTTGAGCCATTTTCGGACACTATCGCTTACTTCATGCCTATAGTGTCCGCGGCCTATCTTGAGTTCTCCGCAGAACGAACACAGATAATCGATTGTACGTTTTCAGTAGCAGAGTGCCATGTTGATATCCAAGGTGGTTACAAAAACAATGGCGGCCATAGATTAAAGCCACCCCCTCCAGGAAGACGTAGCTGCTCACAAAATACTTGCAGGACTCAAGATAAGCCAAGCACACAATAATTATATACGTGTCTCAATTTGCCAACTTAAAGCTTTCAACTGCTGTTGCGTCGTTTCTAATTCAGGTGTACGACTCCAATTTGATTCATTCGAAAGGTGGGAATGTCTTCATTGTATCAAAGGTAATTGAAAGGGTCTACCACTGGTAGAGTATGCCCGTTTTACCAGAGGCTGGTATCACAGTCACCGTTCAATTTTTCGCTCAGTTTTAGCTTTCAACCGCTGTATTGTGACGTTTCCAATTTAGGTGGATGACAGGTTCATTCGAAAGGTGGGAATGTCTTCTTTGCATTAAGGGTCTTCGAAAGTGCCTACCGTTGTTAGGGGCCGAGCTACGGAAGTTTTACTAGGGTTTATACCACATACCATGGCTGTTTGCTGTGACGTGCATATCACGTGACTGGGCTAATCCAATCAGACGGCCAAACAGCCGTTGTTCTCGTTCGTCATTGGCTAACTCATGGTGACGTCACGGCAAACAGCCATTGCGCATTGGTTTAGTGTCGTACAGTAGTGTATATTACTTTTTGATGTTTTTTGGTTCATTTCAACAGGCATACAAAAACTCTACAGACTCAATGGAATATATACTTTTTTTTCAGGAACAAGTGTGGTCATGTGGCAATGGACGAATGGGCGAACCAGTTTTAAATCTGGAAACACTGTAGACACCAAAAAAGTGTACGTTCTTCGGATGACGCATTCTAACTACGGCAGCCACGACTTTATGTACGGCCCTCCAGGACGGCATATGTATTTGGAAAACGGTTACGCCACAAAACTCTACATCCGACCAGTTAAAAAGGACATCTTTAAACGTCCGTTTGCCTACACCTTTCGCTATGTCGACAAAACGAGTGGCAAACATTACACGCTAGCAACGACTAACGGTTATCAGTATAAACGATGGCTATGGCTGAAGAATGTGGACATCCCCACAGACTGCCACACTTACCGCTGCTATCCGGAAAAAACACTGTTTTTTAATTTTTATCCTGCTTGAAAAGAATAAATGTTTATTATCTATATTGTGATTTTTGCTGATTTTTGTTAAATAAAAACAAAGGAAAAGGTGTTCGGAGAAGGCAGGAAATTCTGGGGAACATTTATGGCCGTCAGGGGCTTTCAAAAGTGTGCCCCCTCCCCCCCCCCCCAAAAAAAAAATATCCTTCACCACTTAAAATTGTGGTTGGATTAAGGTATCGGTAATACACTGTGTTTCAACCTCGAGCAGATTTGTGACCGATCCCCTTCCCCCCACCCCTAAAATTTCATCCTGGACCTGCTATATATTCCAACTGAAAAAAATTCTGAAAAATTCCTTTTTTTTAACTCTTCAAAGGCACACAACTGCTGCAATAAAGTATTTTAACCGGGCTCCGAGAAACTGAAAGTATTAAAGTGTTGCTCCCCTCCCCCCTCTCTTAGACGCCTACTAAGCTTCATTCTCGGACCACATTCTGAATTCCAATTTTTTGCACCCCCGCCCCCTTCCCTCAACAACATACCTGTGTGCACCTCTCGTTGTCGTGCTGCCGGCTGGAATTCAGTGATGCAATTTCACTTTTTACCTCTGCATTGTAATTCAGTCATCGTGGGTGTAGCTGATTATTGTGATCGGGAGGTGGTTGGTTTCATTTTGGGAACGTCAATGCAATGAAAGTCTCAACAAAATCTTACAAATTTTTTAGCTATTTTTATTGAATCGCTAACTGCTAGCTCGTGTAAGGACGGCAAGTGCTTGATAAATGGCGCGTCAAGTACCCCCCCCCCCCCCTACTGGTGGGCAACGGCGGTGGGCAACATCCTTCAGTACGTGTGGGCGGACGGATGGGTCGTAAATGAATTCACGTTGTTATCCATTTTCTACTTCCTCCTCGCGGTTTTTCACTTTTCGCTGCACAGCGGAGTGCAGCTCTTCAATCTCAGTTTACCTTGCTCTTTTCGTTTGTGGTTTCCAATTATGATACGAGATGGCGCTCATGTTCCTCTGTCGGGCGCGAGGAATTAGACGATCGCCCGTATATCGTCCGTTTTGATTCGTCTAAGTGCATGACGTCGGAACACAACAGCCAATCAGAGCTTGCTGTCGCAATTAATAATGTATATTATCACGGTTAGTGTTTGTCTTTCCTTTACCTTTGGCCAGACTACGGCATTATAAAAACAGACACCTACATTTTTTATAAGTTCCTAAAAAATTAAGTACGGACCAATTTTCTGTCTCCAAAATCCAATTTTGGGGCAAGAGTCCTTGCGGATGGCTAAATAGGACAGGCCCCCACTAGTCGCGGCTCCGAAGAGACGCTATACAAACGTAGGCCACCTGTCGACGAGTCTGGTTCGTTTATCCTGCAAGGGAAGCGAGGAGAGCTTTGGGCCTTAAACCAACGTTTGTGTTCGAGTCATTCATTTTCTCAGCCCCATTAAAATTTAGAGTACGAAAAAGTGGGTCCTATTTTCGAAATTAAAAGAAAAAAACTGTGTAGTCACCATGCCCCATGTAACGTTACTTTTTACCCCCCTTTTTTTTTTACTTTTTTTTCCTAAGAAGAACTTAGAAAAAAAGTTTTGACTTAAACAAAATATACGTAGTGCATTTTTGTGGGTCACACTGTAATCATTTACAGGTCCCGATACTGGCAAGAAATGGTCTTCCTATTTGTTGAAGCTTAAATTATCTTACTTGCCATTTCAGACTTGGATGAAGTGCAAAAAAAAACAAAAAAAAACCGTGTATCGATTACACGACAGAAACGAGTTGTTTCTTTTCCATTGAACATTAATATGGTGCATAGTCAACGTCACTATTATGCTTTGCACATTACTGTCTGTTCCTTTTGAGTAAGCGAATTTGGACATTAACCGCACACCATACTCTCGTTTTGCAAAACTGCTTACGCGAAAAGCCAGATTGCGTTCCTATTAACTGAACAAAAATACATCTTGGCGGGTAGAATAAAGCATTAGAGCTCGTATCCTTACGGAACTCACAACTGTGAAATCGAATAAATTAAAACGGATTAGAATCCACTTGAACGAAATTTTAATCAGTGTCTTAATTTTTGGCGAAAGGAGATTCCCAATTCGCCGAATTTTAATGAACGTCTTTATTTTTGGCATAAGAGTGATTCTCGTTTCGCTGAATCCTCTCTCTCCCAAACTGCCTGATCTCTAGTGCTGCCATGCTCACTGCGGCTAAACGAGGAACCACAGCTACACAAATTCTTTCCAAGTAACAATGCAGCTTTAACTTTCTACTGTCACTTTTTTGACGAATATTTTTTATTCGGCAAAAAGGGAGTTCCCCTTGTCGCTCCGAATTTTAAGCAGGGATTAATTTTCGGGGATAATATTTTGGAAAATGGTATTAGGCGAGATGGTAACCACCCTTCATCTTGGTAGCGTGGCTTAAAAGCAGTAGCGATTAGTAAAGACCCCAGTAAGTTTTAGTAGAAATTTTTTTTTGGGGGGGGAGGGGACATTTAAAATTTTTTTTATCCTTTTCTGCCCCTTTCTCAGAAGTTTTTGCCTTTTTGTTGCTTTTTTTGGCCCATTTTAGGTCTTTTTCTAGGCCTACAGACCCCTTTTTGACGCACCGCCGTAACAAATGTCGGCACAAAAGGACATTCTTGTATACAAAAGGTCCAGGGACAAGCCACCCCCCCACCCGTGCACCCCAATCCTCTTATTTCTGCGAAAGAGGTATTACTACTACCAAGAATTTATAGGGTTTGGACGGAGAATTTTTAACTTTAAAAAGTCCCAATTGAAACACGTTAGATTCGTCCATATTAGTTCAGTCAGAGTTTTCAGAGGGCGCCACGTGTTCCTTCCGGTAATTTTTGCTGCATTATTCAGCCCAAATCTAAAGCAAACTAAATTACAACCAAGCTAGGCTAAATAATGATTAAACACAAGCTAGTTTAGTTTAATTTTAGGCTAAAAAACTGAGTAGAAATTCCCACATAAAACACATGGCGCCCTCTATAAACTAAGGCTGAACTAATACGAACGTGTCTAAGACGTTTCAGTATGGGTCTCAGTCACAATTCTCCTCCCCAACCCTATAAATTCTTGCTACTACTAATATCAGTAGCTTTTCACACGTTTAAAGGCCGGTTGCCACCAAATTAGCATTGCAGCATTTAGGCCTATCGAGTTCTGTCTCGCAGGAAGCAAAGGAATGCACAAAGCAAAACTTTAAAACGCAACAAACAAGCCACGTGACTCCTTAATTATTGAGTAAAAATTTGGTATGGCAACATTCACCTGGCAACAAACTGCAAAACTAGCAATATTAGTGTCACTAGATGGCACTAGGGGAATTTCTTTATATATTTACGTGGCGCCATCTAGTGACACTAATATCGTTAATGTTCACAGCTTGTTTCCAGGTGCACGAGGGCGTACCAAATTTTTACTCAATAATTAAGGAGTCACGTGGCTGGTTTGTAGGGTTTAAAAGTTTTGCTTTGTGCATTCCTTTGCTTCCTGCGAGAGAGAACTCGATAGGCCTAGATGCTGCAATGCTAATTTGGTGACAACCGGCCTTTAAGAATGCAACATTGGGGGAAAGAATTGCGATATAGGTGTGAACTTTACTGAAAACACCGTATGAAGCAAAATCTGGTTTAGAGTACTGCTACGTATAACTGGTGAAAGGGCATGCTATTAATATCGCTGTTTTAAAATCGCAACAAGGAAGTCGATGTGAAAAGGGAGAAAAAAACAAGGCGATGATTCATCATGTCTACAACATTCACAGACACGGACGCTGACGCACCACTGTAAAGCAAACTGACCGTTCGTTCCACACTCGCGGTATTGGGCACTATTCAACAACCATGCTCACTTTACAGGCAGTATCAACACTGGGCATTTTAGTAGGAATTTGCGAAGCCTTTATAATGGATAGTCATGGTGATCAAGTGAAAACCGGAAAACAGTATTACTTCAGGGAAGGATCATTCATCGATAACGATCAAGTTATTGGAAGTGGATTTACTTTCGAAGTTTACAACAACTGGGATTACGTACTCTTCACAGTTTCCAAGTCAAACCCCGGTACGTACCAATTGCTCTATGTAAATTCAGAAAAATTTGTTATACAGGGTGTCCCAGAAGTCCCTGTCCAGCCTTACAACTTTCGAAGGGGTTTAAAGAAGATAGTGAAACCCTGGCAATGTAGGTTTGGTTAAAGAATCTACCTTTGTGTATAACCGGCATTTCGCCTTACCCCCCAACTCAGAAATTCCCAATGGAATGAAGGGTAAAGGAATACCTTACTTGAAAGGTCTTCATTAGGCGAGTAAAATGCCGCAATGAGCGCTTCGATACGATGAGCCCATCACAAATGGCGGCCAGTCAAACATAAGGATTTTCCTCTGCATCCCTATGTGTTACTCGCGCTAAAGACGTCGCAAAGGACGTAGGTGGGAGCAAAATGCTTCGCTCAAATTGATTGGATTACACCCACAACATCGTTTGCAGGTGGAATGCCGGTTGTACACAAAGGTAGATCCTTTAACCAAAGCTACATTGCCAGGGTTTTATAACCTTCTTTCAACCCCTTAAAAAGTTATGAGGCAGAACTGGGACTTTTGGGACACCCTGTATGGTCGTTCTGTAAAGGATTACAAACGAAAGTCGAGGGCAATCTTAAACCGCGCACCGCCCGAGGGCACTTCTTTAAGATCGCACGAGGTTTTCGGTTATTATCCGTTTTAATGGTGTCGTGTTACGAGCGCGCCGTGTTTCTAGCGCACAGGCAGAATAAGCAGTTTTTGTAGCGCACAGGTAGAATAAGCAGTTTTACTAGCGCACAGGCAGAATAAGCAGTTTTTCTAGCGCACAGGCAGAATAAGCAGGTTTTCTAGCGCACAAGCAGAATAACCAGTTAGAACAAGCAGTAGATCATGATTGTTATTGTATAAAATGCTATATGCGACAGATTTTAATTATTAATTTACGGGTGTTATTGTATTAAAACAGTACAAATCACCTTATTTGACCTTTGTAACGTCAAAATTAAGGCAGCGTAGTCAACACAAATTAGCTTATACTGGGATACTAAGGCCCGTATTCTGAACGCTGACTAAAGCTCGTACTTGACTTGAAACGACGCCACACCTATTAAGTGCCATTCACCACCCGATTTCTTCCAAAGTATCCAAAAGAAGTTCTGGTTGTGAATGGCACTGAATAGGTGTGACGTCATTTCAAGTAAAGTACGAGTTTTAGTCAGCGTTCAGCGTTCCGAACGCTGACTGAAGTCAGTACGGATTGAACACGGATTGAAGTTAGTACGGATTTCATATTCCCAACGACGACTCGTACTTTACTTGAGCAAGAGATCTCAAGTCATGCTCAGCCGAGCACGTGTTACAGAATACCATTCCTAAGTTACTCAGAAATGTCCTATAAACTTCCGTAGGAAAACATATAACACGCACATTCTCGACAAAATACGGTGCTAACTTCATGTAAACACGCATACAAGTTGGGAATCAAGAACAGTAAACCATTTGTAAAGGCATTGGTGTTAAAGCTATTGGTTTTACGAAAATAATAACCGAAAGAGCAAGAATGGAACAGCGATACCGAAAGTGAAAGTGTTACCGCGCCATCTGCTGACGAAATACGACACTATGCAAACGCCAAAATCCGCTTGCTACGTGCACTTATGTTACGTAAACATTCTTATATAATTCTTGTAATTAAATATAAATGCCTTTACACTGAACTGAAAGTTGAAATATTACGTCTTAGGCTAAAAAATAAATTTAATAATTTGACCTGCATTAACGTACGTCCGTGGATTTTATCTAGAGCGCCTTTATTCAAAATTGTCATTGTTTCCTCACAAAACCTACATTCAAAACTCGATGATAAAAATACCGGTACATACTTAAACACACTCACAGGTATTTCTTTTAACTAAAATAAGTTCATTATACGTAAGAGGCATATAATTAAAAACTTAAGAACTGAACAATTACGAAATTATGTGATTGGTGCCTGCCTCCATGTTAGCTCTCCTGTACGACTCAGTTGTACAACATTAGTTCAAACGTATGCAAATATTGCAAACGCATTTTTTTTTTCGTTGTATGAGGCGGTTTAACACAGTCGCTGAAATCTACGTAAATTTTGAGCAAGCTATCGCGTGGGCTGCACGAAAATAGTGAGAGCGTTTCTTGTCCTTTATAAAGAAGAAATACGAAAAAGAATTAACAGCAAGAAATATAACAAAAATACAGCTTACATTACACAGCTTACTGGTGCACAACAATTATGAACATAAACTTTAGAATGTTAAGCTATTTATTAGAAGTCTTTAATAAAATTTATACTAAAGAAATGTGGACCATTGAAAAAGACCTACGGAACTAAACACGAAAGTTAGGTGTTGGTTGATGACAACTTAAAAAGCTGTCTATCATTTATATATTCGGTATTTATTTTTAATTCATCAGAAGTTACGTTAATACAGATTTCCTTATTATGCAATCTACTCATGTTGCTAAGATTGATTTTGTAGAAGTGGCTTCATAGTGTTTATGTATGTACGTTATTGTTTACTACGGAAACAAAATTAAAAAAAAGTAAACTGGTTGTAAAAAAAGTGGCAAATACGAATCTATTCCCTTTGAATTTGCCATCAGTATAAACCTTAACGCATACAATTGCATACTACTTTGCTCTCTGTTCTCCAACCACTCCAACTGCACTACTTTGATCTCTGCACTTCATGACGAAATGTCCACCGTACGGAAAGCATGGTAATCGTCGCCGCAATTGTCCCGCCATATGTAGGGCTGCCAAAATGCACAACGGTCTAGCAGCGAAGCCGTTCCTTGGTTAAGGGGAGACTTGAGCATACCTCGTACCTTTCTAGAGATTCCGTGCTTGAAACTTGACTTTTGAGCATCGGTTGAAGTCCGAGCTTTCGTTCAGGATACCATTCTCAAGTACGGCTTTAAGTTACTCAAGATTGGAGTCAGTGCTCGAGTTAAAGGAATACTAAACCCTCACTTTTCCAATTTGTTTAATGATAGCTAAGACCCTAAAATCCCTTCAAAACTTATAAAATGTCGCTTGCATTCTTACTTGCGTCGTAATAAATTAAAATAACTGCGTTTTTTAAGACACCCAACCAAACGTAACACTACGAGAGCTCGCGACTATGTTTTGACGCAGCGTGACGTCAAAACATTTAAGGGAAATGGGGAGCGCATCCCTTCCCATCGTGCAACGCGCGCGACCTAGTCTCAGCGTGTAAATAAACATGGCTACCAACAACGCTGACGCTGTCGCTGTCAATTCGTTGCAGCTTTATCAGTTTGAACCTGTAACGCCACTGTTTCCAGTAACATCCAACCACTTCCGCAGCCGGGTGGCATCTTTTTCGGCATTCGGTAAGCTGAACAAACTTATTTTGTGGTTTGACGAACTTTTACACTCCTTCGCTAAGCACGACGGCATGATGTTTTAGCGGCGAACGAGCTAACCGGAAACGACGTCCCAGGCGATGCCGTTTTGTTTCTGGCGCATGCGCAGGTCACGCAGACAGCTGCAAGGCGCCTTTAAAGTCTTGACGTCACGACGCGTCGCTCAAACGGGATTTTCTCCAGAGCTTGTGCATCGTCTGCTTAAATCAGGTGGTTTAAAAATTCGTAAGGCTTAAACAATGACACCTATTACGTCAGATGACTGTTAACATTAATTCCAGTATCTAAACTTAGGGCCTTAGGGCTTCGGGCAGATGACCAGGAAGTGGTTAACGCTCGTTAAACCCTTTAGTATCTAAACTATCGATAAAAAA
>JAHWFP010007477.1:10266-24813 GCA_023313725.1 Lithobius niger
CTTAGTCACCTCTTTATTGGCTTTTGGTTTGGTTTTAATTTTGTTGTAATTTGTAGTATTTAGTTAGTTTTGGTGTGTTGATATCTCTCCTTTGAAGGGCCGAACCACTATCAACTTGGTGCCCTCCTTACCAGTTTTTGGCTTTGTTTACTTTGCTTTGTTTTTAGAGATGATTTATTTTTGTGTGAATTGGACGTGAATACAATTTCTTTGCAACGTCGTTTAGATTTATTTTGATACACTAGTGTGTGCTTAGACACGTACGTCAGTATGCACGTTCTCATTGTCGGAACTTTGGCCGTCCAATGAGAGACGATGCCGTCAATACTAACAATGGTTATAACAATATTTTCGTGCTTACGCGCCCTCCCACGCCATCCCTGTTACGCCCCCAGGCTCCAAACCATAAAAGGTACGCAGTTCGTATTGTAGTGCATCCATTCGTCCAATTTCATAGCTGGAAGCCTTCCCGTTATCTCAGAATCGATGAATAATCACCCTATGGGATTTAACATGGGGATGAGCGGACTAGCTAGCTAGCTACTAGCTAGGTAGTAACACATTTACAACGTTATTGAGGGGCAGATTTTGCATTGACAGCAGCATAGCTGGCATTCAAACACGAGTTAATTTTTGTCAGATGGGTCATTGCTCTCGATTTCAAAACAATTTAAGCTTTTGTACTGCATTATTATTTTTCCCCAAGTACCCGAAATGTGTCCAACTATGCTTCAAGATATAAGACACTGACGCAATGGCGTCGCGCTACAATGGTTTACAACCTCGACAATTGAAATAATGTGATATTTGTTGTTATGTTTGTTGGCTAAGTTGGCGCGACACACTAGCGTGTGTCTAGATCAAGGTACGTATTTGAAAGGCCAGTTTAAAACTCATTACACTTGTCAGCTGACAACGATAGCTGCCACTCATCAGACCAAGTTGTCAAATACGTTGGGACAGAAAATAATGGAGTAATTTGACGTGCCAATAATTTCCCCATATAACTAACGTCACGTCATCAGCAAATTTGGGTACTTCAACAGTTCGGTTTGCAGCCTGAATATCAGAAATATAAAGGCAGAATAAGAATGGGCCCTGTGAATGCAACTAAGTACACGTTTGGGTTTCGAGGTCACATTTTTAAAAATTGTCATTTACTGTAGCCCATTTGAAAAAAAGTAATAGATCCAGAGAAGAACGCAACCTCCAGTACCAAAGCTTAATAGTTTTTAGCTCAGCAAACCGAGTCAAACGCCTTGATATAATCTGCCATGATTACATCTGTAGGTAAACCAACATCAAAATCAACATCAACATCAATAAGATGCAGTCGTAGTTGATGGGTGGTCTACCGCCCGGATACGAAACCAAATTGGGTTGGATCGAAAAGATTTAGTAAGCTGAACACGAATAATACGCTGAAATATTTTACGTGGGATGCACGTTAAAGAAATATCTCTGTTACCAAGCGCGAGATTTTCTGTAGAAATGCTAAAAGAAACGATCGCGTTGCTTCTCTACGTGTGAAATCGGCAGTAATTTTAATTTTTTTTTTGTACCATTTGTAGCTATTTTCTGCATTCTTTGCACTATTATTTGTTTCACTATGGTGTAATATGGCAAATGGCTTTCTGTTGTTCATGCCAGCACGAGGCCACCACTCTTTATGCAGCGGGCTCCCTGACAGCCGACATAAAAATCAGGTAGACCCATTCAACGGGAAACTTGAATATCACCAAAAATACTAGAGGTAAGAATTTTAGTAAGAAATTTCTAGCGTTGGTCACTCGGCCAAAAAGAATTTCCTAGACGTCGTGACCGTTATTAATGGCATTAACAGCCCAAAAATAAGCTGTACAACTGTTTATTAGTGAATGGATCAATGGGGGTTATAAAGCCAGGCAAACAACACATATATACACTACGCGTTCACACCCCACAAGATCTATTGCCCCCACAAAAGGTATTGGCCCTATAACCCAAAAAAAAAATGCACACCAAAAATTGAGTGTCTACAAAATAACTGACTAAAGCCATAACTATGGCGTATCACCGAATTATTTTCATGTTCAGATTAATCATAAAAACCAATTTTCTTTCACTGAATTTGGGTGTGAAGTATTAAAAGTAACTTCGAACTAACCACAGCACAAACAAATAAAAAACACATTAAACCTTCGACTGCCTAGCAGCTTTTAAGGCACTTCACACTTATCTTTACTTAGCTACATTTCGATTCTGACGACTTGACAGTCGAAAGCTTGCCGTGTGTTTCAGCTTTGGTTGGCTGGAAGCTATTATTTTCTACTATATTATGTGGTCATCGTGGCTGAGTTGTGAGAGAGCGCAGCCTGGTTGCTGGAGGTTCGCGGATCTGGTTGAACCCCTGGAAAGGGGATCTTGGCAAATTCCCCTCCAGGACTGCCGCCCAGGGTAGCGTGAGAGGCTACCATGCTCCTTCAGCAGCTATGGGAACTATTCTGGCCAATTCTGGGCAATTTTTCGGCCCCTACGATGATCGGAGGTTTCCCGGATCGAATCCCCGGGTTGGCACCTCCCTTTACCAGATATTTTTTCTTCTCTAAAAGTCTGGTAATGTTCACAATTGAGCCGGTTCAGCCATACAAGCATTAAGTTGCTTCGGCTGACTTAAGGCTCAAAGAAATTAATAAAAAAATATCCGTCAGTGGAGTATAAGTTTGGTGTAAAGGAATTATTTTCAGGCCGACACAAGTTTTCTTTCATCCATGCAGGCAACCCAGCAAGAAGTGTGGGGGCACGATTATCCAGAGGTCGTGGGTTCGAGTCTGACCTCAGCCACCCTGGCACCTTCGGAAGGGTAACGGTCGTTTGATGCCTCGTCATGTATTGCGGTGTATAAAAGATCCTAGGAATTATCTTAGGAATTTCAGACTGGAATTACCTAGCAAAATTGGCCCACTCGCCTAATGTGGCGCTCGGCTGAGAGCACGTCAAACCTCCAGTCGCGGTTCTTGTTTCCACGGAAATGTGCTGCGTCAGCAGAATTAAGTTGCTTAGACTTAGACTGTCATCGAGATGGCCAAACAAGTGAAAAAAACTGCACGCTTATTTAAATGAGCCAACTAGGAGGCCAAAAGCCAGATAGGCCTACTTACATCTTGTTGTTCCTGCAGGTGGTATAGTGACGATCGAGTGATGGCTGAAACTGAATGGCTGTTTGGGCATCGAATCGTGCCTCGAGCACCGTTCGTTAACAAGAGATGCTTGGGTCGCCTGATGTTGCTGTACACCTCATCAGTCATTTGGTGAAGTCATGGTCAGTGCACGATGCACAGCTGATATAGCCGTGGCGCGCCTAGCAGTTTTGGATCAGAAACACGCATCATTTGCTTGGCCACTTATGTGTACAATGTGCGTAGCTTGTTAGCAAGTTAAAAAGAGAATCTTGCTCAATTTCTCAATTTTTGGTATGATTGTCATGGCAAACTATTAAGTTACTGGCGAGGGGGTGGAGTTGACTCATTCGTATTCGTAACTACCGGTAAGCTATCTAAAAATGGCGTGCAGTAAACGGTCTGGTCCATGGCAGGTCATCCTCCCCACCTCACCTCCATTTCTTTCCTTTGCCGGGCCTGTTTAAAGTTAATTAACGTCATATTTCTGAAGTTAAACGGGAGAGTGTTATTTCAGTTGTAACAACACCGTGAAGTTCTTATCTATATTTCTCGAATATTTTGATTTGGAATGGAATATTATATCTTAAGTTTTCGGATGTTGGGAAGTATTTCGGAGTGATAATGTTAGTCAATTAATTTCTTTGCCTTAGTGGTGGAGTTAAGTCCGGAATTAACTTGCTCCCATGTTAAGAAGTGGATCAGATTTCAAGTCGGTTGCTGGAAGAGGAGAGTCCTATTAGAGGCTCAGTAAACTGCGGTAGTTTTGTGTGTTTGTGTTTTTTTTACCACTATACAGACTTAACTGCAGAGTCAGATTATCAAGGGCTCTTAGGGAGGGAGCTATACGAACCAACTTTATTTCCCCACCTAAGTTCCACCCAAATTTCTGCCAATTCGTCAATTTTTGACCGATTTTGATATTCCATCGTATCATATCAATCATACAAAAACCCCATAAGGCTAAAGGGAACCATCAAGTTTTCGCCATAGAAAGTAGTGATATCAGAGCCAAAATGGCTACCACCAAGTTTGTGGTCCGAACCCTGATCACTCAACCTTAACTGACAATCACCGAGGTGTCAGTTAAGAATGACTGACCAGGGTTGGGACGGAAAACTTGGTGGCAGCCGTTTTGGTTCTGATATCACTACTTTCTATGGCGAAAACTTGATGGGTCACTTTAGCCTTATTGTATATCATCTCTTTTGGTCGTTTTAAGGGTTTGCTTTAGTGTAAGATTGTAAGCTCTTTATGAAACTATAATTGTAAATCTTGAACAGCCTGAAGAAAATCGTCACCTTGGTATTAATGGCCGCTGATTAATTTTATTTGTAGTAAGGTGCCCGTTGTATTGCATTTGATTGCAATGTCTCGCAAGACCTTTCGATTGGTAAAAGAGCCAAAAAAAATAGAACAATATCAATAAAGGCGTATTATTATATATAACTCTATGCTGAAGCCAGTCAGTGGGATGGCTGCAAGGGCCACTGGATAAACATGAAAGTAAAAAAAATCTTTTAATGAAGCCAATGCTGTGAGAGAGGACTTCTTAGGCCTAAAATGCGCGATTTTTTTTTATTTATTTAATCTTTTCTTTTCCAATTTACAACCATAATATATGTTTCGCAGCGTAAGGAATTGGACAAACAACGTTTGTTAGGCCTAAGAAATCAGCTCTCACAGCATTGGATGCTAAAGATGTCGTTGTTTTTACCTCCATTTTAATACCGTGCCCCTTGTAGTTAGCTCGCCAGATGCTTGCTTCGCAGCCATATGGCGTAATTGTCGCTGTTATTATGTGAAAGGTGCCTATTTACAGAATGACAGATTGCAGCACCGTCTACCATTATTTAGTTCTACGTAGCACTTGATTTCAACAAGCGAAGGAATGCGTAAAGAAATGTCTTTTTACACAACAAACTAGCCACGTACCTCCTTAATTATTGAATATGAAGTTGGTGCGTTCACGTGCACCAGGGAGCAAGCGGTCAAGGTTAAAGATATCACTATCACGACATGGCGCCCATCTAGCGGTTCATTTCAAAACGGTCGAGATAGAAAAAAGCGCCCGTTATGTCGTTAAGCTTAGAATTACCGCTTGCTTCCTGTTGCACGTGGGCGCATCAACTTTACACTCAGTAATTAAGGAGGCACGTGGCTTGTTGGTTGTGTAAAATTTATTTGTGTGTTCCTTCGCCTGTTGAAAGTAAGGGCCAGACAGAACTAGATAGCGGTAAATGGCTAGATGCTGCACCTTGTCATCTGGTGATAATTCCCCTTTAAAGCCTTTAGAAATTATTTAGTGAAGACGAATGTACAATTTTCTTAATAATAAAATGCAACATTCTTATATCTTTTTTATTACTACGTTTTATTGTTTGTAAATTAATCCAAAATGCGCACAATTTTTTTGTGTGTTGGTGGGAGGAAAAGCCCCGGGGAGGAAGTTGTTACATATTTATCACCCAACGTAAAATGGGTTAATCTCGCCCTGTCCTTATGAGACTGAAATAAAAGAACCTAACGTCGAAGTTGCGTTACTCCATGTTGACTGGATCAATAATGGGTCGTGATGTTCTGCCCACTCACTCCTCGCTCCTTAGATGTGCGTCTATTGTTTTGGCCTGCGTGACTTCCTGCCTTGATCATCACTGCGACAACAACCTCTTCGACATTCCCGCCCCCAACCTCCTCCCCCCATCTCCCCACCGAAACATGAGCTTCAATATTTTCCTTGTTCTGTACACTCCGGAAGGGAACATTTTGAAGTTCAGACTTCAAAAGGGTACTAGTTCTTCATTTTATAATTTGATGGTGATGGAGTCCTCATTTCACATTTATTTTCAATAAATTGCTAAGGATTTGTATTAGGGATATAAGTCTTAATTTTTTATGAAGAATTCCGGGAATTGAGAAAAACTAAGCGTAATGCGTCCAAAACGATAAAAAAGGCTAACACTGGGCACAGAAAAAGTTAAACATTTAAGTAATGTTCCTGCACACAGTTCAGTGCATACCGTAGTACCAGTTAAGAATGTTTAGAAGTTTAGAATTATTTAGAGCAATTTCGAGGGATCGCATTGCATATAAACCTGCCTAAACTGGTCGAAATCCTTCTAAACTGCTCTAAACCCTTCTTAACTTGTCTGAATTTGTTTAGACGGTTTACAGAAGTTAGAAATGGTATAGCATTCAGGTTACTTAAGTTTAGAATAGTTTACAGCAGTTTCGAGGGATGTTGTAGGCCTACTGCTTAAAGTTATCTAAATTGGTCGAAATCCTTGGAGACTGCTGTAAACCGTTCTAAACTCTTCCAAACTTGTATAAACTTAGTTAGAAGGGTTTGTAATAGCTTGGATGGTTCCACAGTTAACTAAAGTTACAAGGGTTTGGAACAGTTTATATTGGGGCCTAATCGTGTCTAAACTTGCCTAACTTGATGTAAATGCTTATGAACGGATTAAAACCATTCCAAACTTGCCTAAAGTTGTTCAGAAGAGTTTAGAGAAGTTTGAAAGGGTCCGTTGATGTTGCTCAAGTTTAGAATGGTTTACAGCAGTTTCGAGGGACTCTTATTGCTTAGACACACTTAAATTGTTCGAAAACCTTCTAAACCAACTGTAAACCTTTCTTTAACTGTTACAAGCTTTCAAACTTATCTAAACTTTGTCTAGAAGTGTTCTACAGTTGGGAAGGCTTTCATAAATTTTCAAAAGTTTATAAGAGTTTATAGTAGTTTACAGAAGTATAAAATTGTTAAAATTCTATTGTTTAGATATTACTGAAGATAATTAAAGGAAAGTTAAACCATTCCATCTTAAATTTCACTATCGTTAGTTAAGTACGAAAAAAAAACAAGATACAAGTTGCGCGAAGTTTCCAACATTCGTATTAATTACGCAATAAATAATTTAGAATCTAAATTTGATGTTTCCACGGCGCGAGACAGCGAACGCGATTTCCTCGCATGGTACTGACGTCACACATCATCACCTTGGACCTTGGAGGAACGACGTCATCGCAGCACACTAGCGAGTGCGCACCGTCTTGTGCTTCTAACATGGTGGCTGCGAGACCGAACCGCTCTGACCATAGCAGCGCGAACCAAAACTCAATCTCTGCGTGATTTATTAAATTAAAGTTTTCAAGAAAGTAGCTACCGTGAATATTACCGCTACAAAGACTCGTGAAAGTTCGTTCAGCTACGCGGTAATCCACTCAAAACGAAATGCTGGGCAGATAAGCGATTGGACAGTGTCCACTTGTTGCTCGTGGGGAGGGAGAACTAGTTTAGGGGACGTGCGCTTCATTTGAAAAAAATCAGTGCTGCCGTTCTTCACTAGCTGCAATGAGGAATGTACGGAGGCCCGGTCAGCTCCTATGTTGTTGGAGCTACACACTTCATATTTGTGACGTCACAAGTAAGAAATTCGTAAATATGACATCACACTTCGATATTTCGTTGTTATGACGTCACTAAAACGTGCTCCTAAATAATAAAGAAACAGATTCAGTGAACAACCCCATATATTTGCATACCATAACATAGTATACACATACATTTTCTTTGTTGTATAGTTAACTCACCATTGTTTGTGAATCTCCTTGATTTGTTGCTGCCGCCATCTTCGGTCTTTGTCCGCTGAGCGGACATGGTGGGGACATCTCAGTCGGCTACGTGTATTGAGTAAGCAGAGAAAATGCTTCAAGAATAGGACCAAACACGTTTTTTTGTTCAACAAACGGTATAGTCACGCTACGTACTATGTTTGTTGTTCAAGAAAAGGTCGAAATTATTTACTTTACTTTATTGTTGCCAGGAGTGAAGAAAAAGAGGAACAATTGGTTTACCTAAACTGCTCTCCGTTTCTTGTGTGATCTACGAAACGAATTTTCATATTTATGCCAATTTCACGTCCACCTTTATTTTTTCCGATTGGTAGGAAATTACTAAACAGATGCAGAACTTGGCAATCATGACACATCTGGTATGATGGCTTTTTTAACATCGGTTTTTGTAAACAAATAGGCATAAATAAAAATCATCTTGCATGAAATCTAAAAATAAGACCAAGAGATTTAAAGTGCTGTTACGAGTTATGACCGACACGTTTTTAACAATTTTTTTTCAACCCGGGCATTGTATTGTCGCAATAGTGGGATAAGAGAAGGCTACCGATGTATTGTTGACATCGGGACCTATTGTTGTTTTGGAGTTGGCCTAGCAACTCTGTTTTATGGTCCTGTTGGGGTTGGAGGCCAACGTTTTGTAGTTTTCTTTGGGGTAAAACCTGATGGAATAAAACACTTGAACACGAGGTAAACTACGATGTCCTTTCTACCTGGATAGACTCACGCCTGATTGACCTTTCGCATCATATCTCCTATTAAAATTTTATTTACATTAAAGTTATTTGCGTCTTTCATTAAAAGTTTTTTCAGATTAACCATAAATTTTTGTCGACTTAATGATAGCATTCTATACATTGCAATTAAGTTGTAAACTTTGTCTTTATGAGTAAACTTTATGTCTAATCCATTATTATCATCATGTGAAATGTTTTAACTTGTGATATCGTGGATTTTTTTTCTTTTGTAAGAATACCATTACTCCACCCCCTCTCTGTTCTTTTCTACATGAACTGTATTGTTCATATTCACTTAGGGTATAATTTGCTAATTCCTCATCTTTAATGTTAATTTCTGTAAGAACCAGGTAATCCCAGTTTATTCCTCTATTTTCAATTTCAATTTGGAAGACATCCCAATTAAGTCTACAGCTTCTTATGTTTACATGAAGACCCAGTATACCACAATTATTACCAAAATATGTTGATTTTTCCTTCAGTTCTGAGAAGCAGTTAACTGTGTCGTTTTCCACATATTCTTCCTCAATTTCTAAGTTGCTAACTGCCATTATCTTGTGTTATTTTTTTCACTAGGTTTTCCAGTTCTGTGCTGCTTTTGATGGTATAGATATATTTTTCATTTTCATTTTTCTTAAGCTGTATCTTTCCTTCTTTAACCCAGATATATTTGAATGCTTGCTTTAGTTGCTCTTTTGTTTACCATAGAAGTTGCTTATAAAAGGAGTTAGATGTTCATTCACATATATTTTAGATGTATTTCCATTTTGGAAAATGTCGTCATTTGTTATTCTTCCTTTTTTTTCCCCTTTTAGCCACTCGTCTCTTATTTATCGGCTTCTGAATTGCACGATGATTGTGTCTGGATTGGTCTTATTTTTCTTGGGCAGTCTATGGGCTCTTTCGATGTGGTTTTCTGCAAATTGTTGTATTTGCAGGCCCTCAACAAGTCGATGAATTGTGTCACGCATGTCTTCGTTTCTTTGACTTTCGACTCCAAATATTTCTATATTTTTATTTCGGCTATATTGTTCACTTTCATTTTGTGTTTGTTGCACTTCGTTCACTTTTGTACTAAGCACTTGTGTGTCTTCAGTGTTCTTCTTCATTTTGTCAACTTTTTCTTCCAGGAGTTTTAGTCGTTTTTTTATTGCTTCGTTTTCCTTTTTAATTTCGATGTTTTCTTCACGCATTTCTTCATACTTCTTTTCGATAAACTGCATTCCTTCCAGAATTTTTTTGTTCACTTTTTTCATAATAATAATAATAATAATAATAATAATAAAATTAATTTATTTTATCCACAGTTCGGTACAGTCAGTGTTATTTTCATATATGACATAGTAACAACTCGAAACTCAGTGAGTTTGTATGGTTTTTTTGTTTTTGTTTGTTATATGTATAAATGTTGAAGTATATCTGTCTATATACTGTAAATAATTATATATACATATTATACAACACTCTTATGCATTTACCAATACAAGAACTAAAATAAAAAATAATTAATTACATCCAGTAACTATTTAAATATATTTCAGGCCTATTTAGTACATGTATCAATATTTGATTATATACATTTTTATATGATGTACCAGTTATACTTGTATAACAAAGTGTTTAATTAAAAGTTAAATTCAAGAATATTGATGTTGTTGATGGCCCATTGTTTGACTTCTCGTTTCACTTGAGCAATGTGCCGAAGGTTTCTAAAATGTTGTGGTAACAGGTTGAAAGCAAATGGTATTAAAAATTTTCACCTCTCTTACGCAGGTGTTCTGAGCTAATTTTTTTTCTTTCTTTTTCTTTCGTGCCGTACTTTATATGTATTTTTAAAGTAATTAATTTTAATCGTGTCATAGAAGAACAATTGTTTTAAATTTAAGATTTTATGTTTAAAAAAAATTCTTTAGCACTTCTTTTATTATGTGTGTTGAAGAGCGTTTTAATTATTTTGTGTAAACTTTTTGCAATCTGTCTATTAATCCACTACAAGTACTATAATAAATGGTGGCCGAGTATCGTAAAATTGATGGAATCCATGCTTCGTTAATCATTAATTTTGTATTCAGGATTATGAGGCCTTTAATTCTCTAAATGAATGGGTAATATTTTCCTTAATCTAGTTATTAGACTTTCAATGCTGACAGAATTTCCAACTTTTTATCAAGAACCATACCAAGATATTTTGCTTCAGTGACTTGTTTCATTTTTTACAGTTAACAATTTCCATCAATTTTACATTGGTTATTATGTAAAACAATGCCTTTAAACCCGTGCTCCATATGTGAAGTATGTATTGGCATGAAATTTGTTTTCTCTTCACTTATGTACAAGTTGTTCTCTCTGAAAAAATGATTTATCTTGTTAAAATCATGTTGAAGGTTTTCAATCATTTTTGTTTTTTCAATGTTAATTGAAAGCGTGAAAATGTCATCTGCGTACATGGTTATATAAGTAGTCGAAGTTTCATTTTGTATGTCATTGATAAATATGAGACGTAGTACGCAATAGTTGCTTATATTGTTGTATTGTTGTGTACGAGTGTTCATGGTTAAAGGGCAATTACATCCATTTTGACATGCATGTTTGACTTTTGGATCACTTACACAATAACTAAACACAAGAATTGAGGTAAGAATACGTTACGTACGTCCGATATAAAAATGTAATTACTGCATCACCAAAACACGACACGGAGGTCGCCATTGTTTTGCTGGAACGTGCAGAAATTAATGCCGACAGACGGATCTCTTCGATTTCGACTCGCAGCCGATTGAGATACCTGTATTGACTATGAGGAGCTGAAGCGTCTGACGGCCTTAGCTGGCCACTACACTGCCGGCCAGCTAAGGCCGTCAGATGCTTGAGCTCCTCACAATCAATACAGCTATCTCAATCGGCTGCGAGTTGAAATCGAAAAGTACATCTGTCGTCATTAATTTCTGAGCGTTCCAGCAAAACAATGGCGTTCTCCGTGTCGTGTTTTGGTGATGCAGTAATTAAATTGTTATATCGGACGTAAGTAACGTGTTCTTACCGCAATTCTTGTGTTTAGTTATTGTGTAAGTGATCCAAAAATCAAATATGCATGTCAAAATGGATGTAATTGCCCTTTAAGGTTGTTGACTATTGTTAGTGGATATTGGAGTTTTTACCATGGATGGCGGTTAGTCTTGTTGTTATATCTTTTACTTGGAGCGAAGTCCCTGGCAGTCATACGTTTTACCAGGACTTCATGGATTAAAGACAAGCAACCAAGGTAACTCCAGTTGTCATGAATTCTTCCGTGGTTTTCACACCTCCCAGAGGCTACGTGTGGTAAGTAGAGCGACGTTCCCACTCAAGAATTCAAGAGGATGGAACAGCAAAACATGGCTACCGAGCGAGAGACTACAAAAGGACTAGAGCCCAGTATGTTTTCCACGACCTCCACACCATGACTTATTGCCTTCCTCTTGCAACCAACAGTGTCTAACGGGTTAGAAATAACGGGTGTAAAATTTCAACATGTTCTATTTGGACACTGTTACAACTTATTTATTTGGTGACGTCACGCGTGTGGTTTACTTACGTCAACCAACCGGTTTTACCAAACAGGGGGAAGACGGCCGAGAACTTGTTTGCCTACTGAATAAATCTATCTATCGACTTTCAGAATCAGGCCGGAACTGGTGTCAGTGTATCAGTGATATCCTCCACCGTTTAGGCCTCGTTAAATCACAATATGACCAGTTTGTATTTGTGCAACAAAGTGGTGACAGCCTACTCATGTTATACCTATTTGTAGATGATAAGTTAATAAGTGTAAAATCTCGATCAATTTACGATCACTTCCCATCTAACCTACGCAAACACCTCGAGATCGTAGAAGTTCAAGGTCAAAAATATATTGGATATGAGATCGAACATACACCTGACTACATAACCTTGTCCAATACCAAATACATCCAGTCAAAATTAAATACTTTTGGTCTTACAGATGCCAACTCAGTAAAGACAGTTTCCTCTACACTTAAGGTTTTAGATGAATGTCTGAGTTCAGATCCTTTAGATAAGACTACCTACTTAGAGATGTTGGGTAGCCTAATGTTTTTAGCAATACAGTCTAGACCTGACATACTGTTTAACGTGGTACAGCTTGCACGTAAATCTGGCAACCCGAAAGTGCCGCACTATACCGCATTGAAAAGGATATGGCGATACCTCAAAGGAACTATAGACAGAAAACTCGTCTATTCCAAAAACAAACTAGGAACTTTGCGTGTATTTTGCGATGCTTTTTGGGATTCGGTATCACGAAGTAAAGGGGTCACAGGACTGCTTGTTTGTTTAAGTTCTTTACCCATTGTCTGGACCAGTAAAACTCAAGCTTTAGTATCACATTCCAGCTGTGAAGCTGAGGTTATGGCGATGGGAGAAGCCGTTAAGGAACTTGTATCAATTCGTGGACTGTTATCAGAATTGTCCCCATCTGACCTAATCTACCCTGTACCATTACACACAGATTCAAGATCTGGTATTGACCTGATTGTTAATGGCGGAAGCGCCCAATCCACGACATTATTTACGTAAGATTAACTACGTACGCGACGAAGTAGCTAAAAATAACATCCAGCTTAATTTTTGCCGTACTTTGGATATGCCTGCTGATCCGTTGGCTAAAAATGTTACCGGATCAAAATTAACCGTTGTGATGCGTGACCACTTTAGTTTAGAGTGATCATAAACTTCCCTATCCTTTTTTCGTAATTTGGTTGAAACATTCATGTGATGACCGCCCCTTGTTACGTTTGTGAGGGATTTTAGACGGTTAACTGTTTATTGTTTCTACTGCATAATTTAATTTTTATCCTCAACTTATTACAAAATTTTAAGATGCTTGTTTTAAAGATGTACACAGCCATATTTTTGTCGATTGCGTCAAATATAAGCAATCTAAGTTTGCATCATGCTGTTCTTGCATGTTAGTCTAACAGATGCGGTTTGCATTTATGTTATTTATAATAAAAGTTTGCTTTTGCCCAAGTAAAATTTATGAAAGGGGTATGCGACGTAGTATGCAATAGTTGCTTATATTGTTGTATTGTTGTGTACGAGTGTTCATGGTTAAGGTGTTGACTATTGTTAGTGGATATTGGGGTTTTTACCGTGGATGGCGGTTAGTCTTGTTGTTATATCTTTTACTTGGAGCGAAGTCACTGGCAGTCATACGTTTTACCAGGACTTCATGGATTAAAGACAAGCAACCAATGTAACTCCAGTTGTCAAGAATTCTTCCGTGGTTTTTACACCGCCCAGAGGCTACAATATATTAAAAAAAAGTATTGGTCCCAATATTGATCCTTGAAGCATTCCATAATTGACATTATGTCAAGTGCTGTAAGTTTGCTCAATTTTTATGCTCACTTGTCTATTTGTGAGATAGCTTAACATAATATTTAAGATTTTTTGTCTAATATCGTTGTTATAAAGTTTCGATATCAGTTTGTTATGTTCTAATGTGCCGATATATTTGCCCTCATTTAATGCTTTACTGATATTATTATTAATTGATTGTAGGGTATTAATTATACTTTTTCCTGTCTGGTAACTGAATTGTTTATCATACAAAATATTGTACCTCTGCAGGAAATTTTGTAGTTTGTTTCTGAAGTATTTTTCGACAATTTTGTTTATTACTGGCAGTAGCGTTATTGGTCTGTAATTGTTGAGATCAAGTTTATTTCCTTTTTTTTTTTTAATACTGGTCTGATTACCGGTAACTTTAATTTCTCTGGCCAGAGTTCTTTATCAGTTATGGCTTTAATTAATATGCTTTTAAAAGAGCTTGTTTTTTTTTCTTTACTTTCTGATAAATGTTCCATTAAGATTCCATCCTTTCCTGTTGAGTTTTTTTAATCTTTGTTTTGTTCAGTGTCTTCTATTTCTTGTTCACCTGGTGTTGTTATTCTTATAGTTGTTATTCTTATATTCTTATAGTGTTAATCTTTTAGTGTTGTTGTTCTTATAATAATAAT
>JAHWFP010007477.1:29813-48786 GCA_023313725.1 Lithobius niger
TTTGTCCATTTTGTCCATTTGGAATTTTGAATTTAACTGATGAATAACGAAGTAAGCAATTTCCAAGATGGTGTTTATTGTTTTTAAAAGTAAAAAAAAATTCTAAATAATGCAAAATCTCCCAGCTGTGTAATGAGTAAAATGTTATCTACATCAATAAAAACGAATTGCAGTACAGCAAGTGTTGTAAAACAGCCACCCAACCCAAACGGCCTGAAAAAAAAATGCGCAATACTGCAATCTCCTCTAATAATCACAGTATTCAAAAAACGGAATGATTGTTGCAATAAACTGAAAACTGATTGTTCCCAATAAAATGAAACAATGGATAAAACAATGCTTCAGGTATACGCAACATAATATTGAACCGCTGGCTAAAGGTTCTGCCATTGTAGACGATTAAAATTAAAGGATTAATGAAACTCGGTTAAATATTGAGAGCGCTTGACTTTCCGCCCAGAATCAAGTAAAGAAAATAGCAGACACGAACCCATGGATTCTGGGGAAGTGTCAGGGCCGTGTAGTGTGATGCCGGCCCAAGCCACATCACTCTGACTGAAGCATTAACTGCTTGCTAAAGGTTCTGTTGTTGTGGTCAATTAAAATAAAAGGTTTAGTGAAACGCAGTTAAAGATTGAAAAAAAAATGCCACTGTGCTAAAAAAAATATAAACGGGGTGTGGGCCTTCTGCAACAACTGTCCCAATGTTGCAAAAGGTGCATCAATCACCACCCATGCGTACAACGGACTTTCTAGTTTTTAATATAGATCTCATCAGTAGTCGATCCTTTAAAGTTCTTAAAAAGTATTCTCACAATTATATTTTGTGTTCACTGAAGTTTTTCAAAAAGATAATTTGAAGCGAAACTATAAATTTCAATACCATATCTGATAAGGCTCTCAATCCATGCTCTGTAGATAAGAAATTTATTCTTAATATTTAAAACATTGTGAACTTGATATGGTTTTGCCATGATTTGTCAAAACTTTGTAACGAAAAGATAAAAGGGGTTATCAAATTTCCAATATGAATCAATTTCTATCCCAAGATATCTAGCACTTTCTATGCATTTCAAGGTCGAACATGTTAAATGACAATTTGAAATGTTACGATTTACAGTGAGGTACAACGGTCTGAGTGAATCCAGATTGATCTCTCTTGGTTTTTTTTTATGTGGAATTCTAATAAGTAACTAACCACATTTATCTTCACTAATATAAACTTCATTTTTCATAAACCAATCATTAATTTTATCACATTTACTTCGTAAATTGTTCATCATTTCATCAAATCAAAGTTTGTAGAAAGCAACACATGTCGTCAGCAAACATAATAATAATTTATCTATTAATAATATCTTCAACATCATAAATATAATTTTAGAAAAGTTGGGGGCTAAGAACTGATCCCTGTGGAACTCCAAAAAGAATATCTTCAGTATTGCTGTATTCATTGTCAACTTTCGTACATGCTTTTCTGTTATTAAACTAGCTTTTAATACTATTTAAAAGTTTTCCTGTAAATCCCATATTTTCACATTTAATAGGGAGAATCTCATGGTTAACTGTGTCAAATGCTTTTTGAAGATCGATATACTACAGGTGCCAATATATTTTTACTTGGTTACGTGCAGTTGTAATAATTTCATTAATTTCCAAGAGTGCTGTGGTAGTAGCCTACTAAGGTTTGTACGAAGCGTAGTTGAAAATTTCAAAGACATTTGTATTTATTTAGAAAATTTAGAATTTTATTTGCGATAACTTTTTCAATAATTTTACTGATAACTGACAATGAAGAGATTGGTCTATAATTTTCAGTTAAATTAGTCTTACCCTCAGTTTTTAAACAATGGTTTAAGTATTTGTGTTTTTAGTTTGTCTGGCGAATACTTGTGCTCAATATTTCGTTAATTAGAATTCTTAGAAAAATAGCAGAATTTTCGCAACTGTTTTTAAAATGATGAAGTTTAAAACCTTCAACACCTGTAGAATAGACATTTTTTAATTCTTTAATAATCAGAATAATTTCGCCTCCATTAACATCACTTAAGTAAAGATTCTTTGTGTTTGCAGCTTTGCTTTCGTATACGTTATTTGTTATTTGTTATTTAAAAAAAAAATTAGGGGAAAAATGAGAACACATTTTATTGCACACCCCACAGTTGGGGTTATAAACATAAAAAAGATAAAAAACTAGGTATAACTCACTCACTTCCTTTGAAGGCCTAATCCCGAAGAACCACCCTTTTTTTTTCTCAAGAGGGCCATGTCTTATTTAACTTATTTTCGACAGTTCCCTTCCTACTGTTTTTTTTTTAGTTTGTCCGATTTTTCCCATCTGACACCTGTCATTTCCTACTGAAGTTGTGCAGAATAATGCGTAAATATCCATCCTGTCAAACTGAAAAAAAAATGCCTAAATGTAAATTTTAGTTTTTTTCTCACAATAAAAGTCAAACTAAAACTTAAACTAAAACTAATAACAATAAAAGTCATTAAACTGCCGAGATATTTATAGTCATTAACAGAGCTTGATTTCTAACATAAATTACAGCAGTCATTATTAGTCTGTGTAGGCTAGAACAAATTATGAAGTACGAGTCCAGCGTAATTTCTATTTTTTATTAATCTGTTCTTTATTTTTTGTTCATATTTAATTTAAGCTTTCACGTTTTTACTTAAAATGTCAATCTGATTTCGGTCACTACTGTCGCCTTCTATTAACAAAAGGTCGAAAAAATTAAGAGCAGCGCATTCCAACTTAGTGCCGAAGTGGCACAGGACAAGAGCGCCCTCACGCGGTGAACTGGAGCGACTTATTTTGTCCGTTTTCCAGCATTGCGGGACCTTCGGTTGACTCGGCCTTTCTTCTATTAGGATCATCCAACAATGATCCTTTACGATACGAATGCAACTGTACTGTTACAGTTTCACATCTTATTGCTGTGCTCTCCTGTCTATTGAAACTCAAATGAGTATTAAAGTGGCACTATCACCGATTGAAATTCTGCAGCATCTGACAACATCTAGCACTATCGGGTAATATCTAGCACTCGCTTGCACCAAGCGAAGGATTGTACAACGCCATTTCTTTTAACGAAACAAACAAGCCACGAGCCTCCGTAATTATTAAGTGAAAATGTGGTTCGTCCTCGTGCACCGGGGAGGAAGCTATAAAGATTGACTGCCGCTAGAGGGTGCCACGGCATTTTCGTACGATTATCAATCGGTGATAGTGCCACTTTAAGTCGTATAATGACCGGAAGCCATGGGCATTCGTGCAACAAAGCCCGCGGGAGCTAATCTTGGGCATTCCCGGAACGTTTAGCTAATAATTTGTTTTAAACGCTGTTAGGTACATAAAGTTATAGCTGAAGTGCTATGGCTGAATCTGACAGTGGTTTTAAATACGCTACGGTAACCCTGCTACTACTAGTTGATGTTGTGCATATAATGATGAATTTACTTGTTTAAGTGCAATCTTGCTTGAATCCAAAATCCCCCTTCGACAAAAATGGGAAATTAAAAACTGCCCCACAGACAACAATGAAAATATCCTAACAACAGGATTCACGGAACGTATTTAAATGGGGTATTGTTTAAGCATTGTTGCTTGATTCTGAAGTTCTCTTTCGGGAAACGAGGGAAATGAGAATACACAACAATGATACATTTTTTTTTGTTTTCGTATCAATAGACCTTTATGAACAGCATGATTGACATTGTTGCACACATGATCACATTGTCAAGAACATGATCACATTGTCAAGAATTGTCGAGAATATGTTTACGCAGCGATAATTTTCTCGCTCACTAGCTTTTACTTGATTAATACTTAATATTGTAGCTGCTTCTCGCCTTTACCCGGGGCATGCGACTTTCCAGTTGTCTATCTGCCAGGGATTGGCTTCCCTGCTACACCGTACTCCCTCTCCTCGTATTATCCTGCTCGGGTACATTATTATTACGTTGCACACTTCATGTACAACTGAATTAATTCAGAATAAGTAATAACTTACTTACCTTTAAGTAGCCAAGTATCTACCCCAAAACAAAACTTGTTAAGGATTCCCGCCAAGCTTTTCGGCCGTGTGAAGTCGTGATATCAAACGCCAAGCTCTTTGGCCAAGCTAATCCCACCGAGTAATAGTTCGAAGATCAAATGAAATGTATGAAAATTGCTTACAGCGCAATTTTCAATTATTTCTTTTAACGTTTGAAGTATTAGTCGGTGGGATTAGCTTGGCGAAAGAGCTTGGCGTTTGATATCACGACTTCACACGGTCGAAAAGCTTGGCGGGAATCCTTAACAAGTTTTGTTGTGGGGTAGATATTAGTAATTTTTGAAATGGCAATCTAGTGTTCTGGTCCATTTCTTTTTCTTCTTTTTTTTGTTTCGTTAGATTTTGAGGACAGCAGTCACCTTTTTTCATTTGATTAGCTTTTTTATTAGTATTGCAGTATCTCCTTGCAAACGCATGAATTTATTAATTGTCAGTTTGGCATTGTTGCATAAAAACAATGTTTAAAACAATGTAAAACAATCAATTTGGACCTTTGGAGCTCCCTAACCCCTGAACCACTTGATCAATTAGAAAGGTCCATATGAAAAGGGCACATCTCCAGAGCAATACCTGTAAAATGAGCTAAGAACCAGCTTTATTTACCGCATGGAGGAATTTATTTTCGTGATACAAAAAAAGCGTTAGTAGGAGTAAGAATTAGGCAAATATCAACGTTATTCACGTCGTTTTTTCAACAAGAAAACGTTAAGCTATGAGTCTAACAGTGACTTTTATCTTGTCAGGCGACCAAAATCTCCCGATCAAACAAATTTCAGCCTTTTCTGTCGCATTGTTATTTATCCTCACATGCCTGAAAACAGCCAAACTCCCTTTGCTGTAAAGACACAACGTGTCTAGTGGTCGCCATGCTCATATATACTCATTATCTGGATGTTATCGTTTTATCTTGGGGGGCAACACACTAGCGTGTATCTTGAACACTCTTCTTAGGTTAGAAATCAACACCAAACTCTCGGCCGAGGCTAATAACCTGAAGACTACTGAACAATGTGACAACTCTGTTAATTGTAAAACCATCAGTTTTCCTTTTGTTACTGACGGATTGTAATGCATACAATTTCACCTAGCAGGTACATTGCTGTTGAGCCATTGTACTAGATAATAAGCTGCCCCCTGCTCTCTGTAACACACTCCTTGTTGGATTGTTGATCCACAGTTGTTACCTCCTTTTTTGTTGCTTTTTGTTTTGCTCCAAAAGACTCGTAAGGAGAAGATGTCAATTCCGGTAGAACAGCCTCTGTAATACTACTAATGCTGTGGGAAAACAAGATGGATGCCGAGTAGCCATCTTCGTAGGCCTAAACCACAAAACCAGCCTTGAGTTAGCCCTTCTTCTTATCAAGACAATTATCATTCAACTGAGAGGCAGGAGTAGATACTGCGACGCTAGATAGCGCCCCAGGAACTCCCTTCCGGGAATTACGAATTTCCCCGTCTCAGCATGAGTAGGCCTGTACGAACTTCTCCTGTTCCAATGCGGGGGCTAGTACAAACCGTTACGTAGTGACAAAAAGTGAGTACAGAAGGAGCAACAACCCGTCATGTAAGTCCCAGTTAACCATTGACTAATAAAGAAGTTCACTCTTTGGTTGAGAAGCCCAAACCATGGTTCCTTTCTTCCGTCCTGTAAATATAAGTTCATCTGGCTGAGAGACATCAGTCTGGGCTAAAAAGATTCACGTGCCTCTAATCTAAAATCAAACTCTACCTGTTCGCGTCCCTCAGCGGCCATAACGAAGTGCCTTTTCCGGTAGTCAGTGTGTATGTCTACACTGATGAACTTAGGTTAAGAGGCCGGTATCGATCTGCCACGCTCTGCCTCTTTCAGGTCAGGTCAAACCGTCCGTCCTGCTGCTTAAGCCCTGTATCAGTCATTCAGTTTGAAGCGTTACACCGACTATAGTCTGTTCCACATTATGTTTGCAGAAAACTGACTGCATGATGCTAAGTTTTCTTCCACTAACGAGTGCAAAAACATGTAAATATCCCACTCGTAGACTCTAACAGCAACTGTGGAGAGTCTACAAGTGTGATATCAACACGTTTTGCACTTGTAGTGCAAGAAAACGTGGCGTCATTCAGTCAGTTTCCTGCAGACATAATGTGGAACAGACTATACTACGGACTTCGCTTGCCCGCAACAGAGGGTAAAGTTGCAGCCAATGCTCTAAAAATCGATACCCTAACAGTAACCACGCCAACGACGCAGGTCTTCTCCTCATGCTTCGTTACACAACGTACTATGCATACAGCATGACAGCGTCGATTCATGACAACAAGAAAACAATTTTTACTACAGTACACGACATCGAACTTAATTCATGAATGCCAGCATCCGATGGTTTGTTTTCGATATGATAACCCCGAAATACACGTCATGTTGGCTTTTGAATTCTCGCCACGAGCAGCTATTTATTCTACCATCGTCTGATCACCGTTAGGAGCTGTTCTTTGTAAGAGAATAGCAAATTTTGGAATTAGCTTGAAATGAGAACAATGTTGTAGCAAGTTTAAAATTACTGTTGCCCTTAGTTCTTTATCCGGTTGTTATTTATAATGCATTTAATTTGTTACCTCACTCATTTATTAGAAACTGGAAACTAATCGTAAATAAATAACGCTTAACTGGCAAATAGGGTTCGGTAAGCGAGAAGATCTCGTTGCATAAACGCGCCCTTATGGCGAGCAGGACATTCAGTCGGGCAATGCCCTCAAACCTTGGACATTCCTAAACAATAGCCCACAGGCGTTAGCGCCCTTGTGCATTGTTTAGAAATGCCCGCGATTTACGTTGCAGCCCCCACGTTGCAGTTGTGATGAGATTGGGATTAAGATTTTAAGACTTAATTTAAGACTTAAGACATTATTAATTAAGAAATTTTCTTCTCTATCTACATAAAGTCGTTGCATACCCATTTTTTCATGGGGAGTAACAAGGGGTTTTTCAGCTAGTCGTTCAGTCATGGTAGTACTCCCGGAATGGTAAAGGACAACTTCGAGCTGAGAAGGAAGAATTAGCTGAAATACATTCGCATGCAAGTTGCTTCTGGAAGTTGTTAAAACTAAGAGCTGTCCAAATAATAGGCATTAAACAATGTTATTAATTGGTAGTTGTGCCACCAATTAAGTGTGTGGTAGCTGAAAATAATGATTTCAAGCTAAAGTAAGAACACGAAGGGCAGCCCGAAGAGCAAATAATGTTTTTTTTTTTTTTTGTTGGCTTATAGGAGCTTAGCTAAGAAATTCCGAGGTGGAAGTGTGTGTTATTCTGTAACAAAAAATTGTATTAATGACAGAGTTATTTGAGAGGAATTGATTTAATGAGCAAAGTAAAATTGTAATGCATTTTACAAACCCTTGAGATATGTAAAACCTATTGTAAATTAACAAATTGAGTACTTTTTCTGTATAATTGTATAAAGCAAGTGACATTTATGCCATTGAATTTTTCGGGTACTCGACTATGAATAACATCAAGTCGTAGTCTGGATGAGATTAATTTTGCGGACCGAGCAAAGTGTAATAGACGTGTTGTTTTATGGTTTGGATTGCTTAGACGAAACCACTTTTAAGGCCGGTCATAGCTTTTAAAATGATGCGAATTCCCCTCAATCCATAATCCTGCCTGGCTTCATTCGAGACGTTAAACTGGAGTTTTTTGAGAAGCATTCTGTCATCAATACTGACCAATTTGGCTTTCTCCCTGGTCGTTCTGCTACTCTTCAGTTGTCGCTTGTCCTCGACCGTTGGACTAGTGTGCTTGATATTGGTGTCCCTTCCGATACGATATACTTCGATTAAAAAAAAAAGCATTTGAGTCGGTGATTCATCGAAAATTATTGTTTATAGTTGAAAATTGTGGTATTGTTGAGGATCTCACTAGATGGATCTCTGCCTTTTTGAGCAACCGAACACAACGGGTATCTAATGCCAACACACTCTCTTCTAATGTGTCTGTGCCATGTGGGGTGCCCCAGCGCTCTGTCCTGGGGCCACTGCTTTTTGTTATTTACTTACATGACCTGAAGTTTGTAAATGATGATATATTTGGGTATAAATTTGCTGACGATCTAAAAATTGGCACTGAAAGTTACCTGTAGTGCGGATCTGTCAGTCTTGATCTGGAGTCTCAAAACGTTTCCGAGTGGTCCCGCAGATGGCAACTCCCAATCTCAACTAACAAATGTTTTACCTTCCATATTGGCCATCAGAACGTTTGTTCCAATTATCGTTTGGAGCAATCTACGCTGCAATCGGTCTTGGAGGTTAGAGACCTTGGTGTTTGGTTTTCACACAACCTGAAGTCATCACTCCACTGTCACAACTTCTCAGGTCAGGTTTATCGTCAGGCAGCCATTGCAAACAAATGCTTTACATCAGGGCACTGGCGCACTAAAGTATGGGCCTTCACGGTTTTCGTAAGACCACTCTTAGAGTATGCGACCCCAGTGTGGTCACCGCATCTAGTGGGGGATATTGCCCTTCTTGAGGCTGTTCAGCGTCAATTTACTAAGCATCTTCCAGGCTTTCGAGATCTGAGGTACTCGGAACATCTTAATCAGACTGGCCTGGAACTACTCGAGTTGGGATGTATCAAGTTTGATCTTATTTTAACATTTAAGATTTTGCATGGTCTTACTGCTGTGAGCCTCCCATTCTTTGATTTGGCCCCGGGACATATTTGTACTAGGGGTCACCAACGGAAACTTGTTAGACAGGTTTCTATTCACAATACTCGCCTGAATTTTTTCTCGGTTCGGGTGGTCCGTATTTGGAATGCTCTGAGTAAGCATGCTGTAAACCAGTCCACAGTGGAAGGGTTCCGCCGCTCGCTGGCATCTGAGAATCAACTGCCCTTTCTTAAATACCAAATCTAGGTCACGGTGTCAGTGGCTCACCACCCTTCCGTTTTCCTACCACCACGACGTGGTTGAAACTATATTATATTATTATTATATTATATGTTTCCCACAACAGGGCGTATCGTTGCTGCTGTGAAGGGGCAATGGTGTCTGTAAAAACAGTTGTGTAAATGTTTCTATTTATTAAATAACTTTGATCCCGTTATTTAAATGTAATCTAGTCAGGTACTCTAGCAAAAGGTGTAAAACTAATTTACAGTGATAAATTATTGTGGTAAATTACAATATTGAAAACAATACGCCCTGCTCTTGACAGCAAGAATCCACCACATGGATCATTAAAATCCACAAAAGCATTTAATTTTCAGAGGATAATTTTCTCCTTGGTCACAATAAAAAATACACAAAATGTTAACACAATTCCACCAAACGTTCTATCGTAACCCATTATCTTGGGAATACGTCTCACAAGTACTACAAGTAGTTGAATTACAAGTAGGTTGTGAGAGATTACAATTGTGATTTTGAGCAACATTTGTTACAATTAGGTTACTACAAAATTAAATTCTATTAACTTAGTCATAAAGTGGAAATTAGGTTAAGTGGGATACATTCATTAGAGTTTTGATTAACTAATGAATTAACTTGAATTAAGAGTAGCAGTGACGACAACACTATTAAATCTGAAGACAAATTACTTTGGAAAACAGCAAAGAAATGAGGTATGAACAACACCCTCAAAGTAAAAAACAGTGAGTTTAAGGACACCTCTGACAACTTAGTCATGCCTACTACGCTCAAACACCAACTGTAGGTGTGCTCTTAGGTCACAAAAAGTTGGGTGAATTCGACCCTTCAGTTCCATCGTGGATGTCTACTTCGAGAGAATTGCAGTAGACTTTGAAACTTATGTTGTTCCTCTTGATAAACAGGTTGGAATTTTGATAACAAACATGGGACCTCAACCCTATGGTTTGTTACATATTTTATGTGCACCTATTGCACCTAAGGATAAGAATTTGGCACAGATTAATAACCTTTTAGAAACTAATCTGTGTCCAAAACCTACCTACCTGTGTGTACGCATGATTTTTCAAAAAGATGACCAACTGAGTTGTGCGTTAGGTAACTGAACTGAAAAGGTTGAATCTAACAGTGCAACTACGGCTCTGCTGACGATACTAATTTAGGAACTATGCTTCATGACAGATTCACCACTGATTTAAAATGTGCTGAAATGCAGAAGCTGCTTCTAGCTCAGGACCCCAACAAAGTAACCTTTGACTCAGCTGGTAATGCTCAGGCTTTCACAAGAGTTAGCCAAAGAATGTATCGCATTTTCAGGGAGCTGCTGCACACAAAATCACTAAGAAACATCTCACTTTAATTCTAAAGGTACAGGAAAAAATTGCTTTTGTTGGGGTGACCAAATTATGTAAAGACATCGTGCAGGCATAAACATATCTCCTCGGCCAGTGGAATGGTCGGACACCTGTTTCATGTCTGCAAAACCACAAATCAGATTTCGGGCAGCACGAAATCTACCATTACCAAACCTCATAAAACTGGGCATGATTTTGAGCGAAGGAATAGCAGGTATTGTAAGAAAAAGCACTTGGTGGAAGATTCAGACAATTCTGAGTCTGAAGCCACTAGTAGCAGTGATTGTGAGCAGAGTTCTGACTGAGATAAATTCTTTAACTGCTAATGTAAATGGCAACAACTGGACTATTAACCCAGTTATAAATAGACACAGCCTACCTTTGGAGGTGTATTCTGGTTAAGATCTGACTTTACTACCAATTAAGTGGTACAGGAAATATTTTGACAATGTGCAACTTATTCCAACAAGCATTACTCTTAAATCTTGGGATGGAGGTATAACCAACCAAGCCTCCAAGAACTGCCAAATTGAACTATCACTTGATGATAAAACTGACGTGCTTTCAGCATTAATTTCCCCAGGTGAGCAGCCAGCTGTATGGCAAAGTTCGATCTGAACGTTAGGCAATTTTACCAAGGAATTAAGGAGATAGAGATCGTCACTCCTGAAATTTATTTTGTTTTGGATTAGGATATCTTTACGTTTTCCTGACCTATTTTCGTCAGGTGTTTTTCTTTACATTCAAGGACTTTAAAGCCAATATTAAACCTACACCTGGTGCAAGTCGTAAGTACTGCATAGCCCAACCGGTACCTCTAGCAATAAGAGGGTAGGTTGAGGCAGAAATTGATAGGCACATTAGTGAAGTTATTTTGAGGCATGTGGATTGCTGCACCTGTGGGCAACACTCACAGTGTTAGTTTTCAAGCCTAATGGAGACGTCCGTGGGTGGGTTACTATTCAGAAACCGTCAACCCCCAGCTTGAAAATGAGTGCCACCCATTACCCTAAGCAGAAAATTTATTTAGTAAATTGGCAGGTTGTGACACTTTCTCTGACATCAACCTCAATGACCTTTTTTTGCAAATTAAACTAGACGAGGAGTCAAAAGCTCCATTGACTATAAACAGCCTATTTCAGGGGCATAACTGCCTTTTGGCTTGGCAAGTAGTCATGGAACTTTTCAGAAGCTAAAGAAACATATACTGAGGATATCCTAAGACTAACCCTTTTGTGAATGATATTCTCGCAGCTGGAAAAGGTCCGGAAAACAATGCCAATCTTTTTGAAGTCTGTTCAGCTTTGCAAAAGAGCAGTATTAAAGAAAAAAGTCAAAGTGCAAATTAAGTCAAACTAGTATGAAATACTTGGGCTTCCCACTGGATAAAAATGGAATCTCAAATCAGCTGGAAGTGCTTGATGCCGTAAAGTTAGCTCCAGAACCTACTACCAGTACTGAGCTTAAAAGTTATCTTGGTTTTATAAATCAATATGGATAGTTCATCCCACATTTAGCTTCAATTTTAGCACCATTGAATAAGCTACTGTCACTTAAGGAAAAGTGGGAGTGGACGCAAGATTGCTCGCAAGCTGTTACTATGGCTAGGAAGGCTTTTCTTAAGGCAGATGTACTAGTGCACTACGACCCGTCTTAGCCATTAAAACGTGTGTGACACATCACCGGTTTTAATTGGTTCTTGTTTGATGCACACCATGAAAAATGGCAAAGATAGACCTACTGCTTTCGTTTCAAGAGCCTAAGTAAGGCAAAAGTTGGTTATGCCCATTCGACAGGGAAGCTCTTTCAGTGATATTTGGGGTGAAAAGGTTTCATCAATATCTTTACACAGTAAATATTTAGCGGCCGCCAGAATTCAAAGTTGGGCGTTATGTCTAAATGATATAATTTTGAACTGCAGCATATCCTCGGCTAAATTAATTTAATGGCCAACTATTTGTCAAGAATGCCAACGTCGTATGAACCACCTTCCATGAAGGCACCCGTTTGGAAGGTCATGAATTAGGAAACTATTAACTCGTAGCCTATTCTGCCTGAAGAGCTTGAAAAGCAAACCTTGCAAGACCCCCTTCTTGCAACTGTTTCACTATATAACTAATGGCTGTTAATAACAAATTAAAACTATTTCTATCATGCAAAAGCTTCACGTAAAAAAATTGTATATTGCTGGCAATGCAATGTTTTGGGGGCACCGCTTAATAATTCCTGATATGTTATGTCAACAAGTCCTTCATAAATTTTACTTGGGGCATTGCTGCATAGTTCGAATTGAGGCTCTTGCAAGATCTAGAGTTTGGTGCCGGGAATCGACAGCGACCTCGAAAATCCTGTAAAATCTTGTTCTATTCTGCCAAAAGACAGGTGATGGTGACCTTTCAGAAAAAAGCTTGTTTGGGAATGACCTTTGGATGCCTTTATTCACATACACATTGATTTTACAGGGCCATTAGCAAACAAAATATTCTTTGTAGCCATTGATGCATATTCCAGGTTCCCGTTTGTTAATTATAATGCAGTAAACAACAAGCGCTACTGCAATAAAGTGCCTACACAAATTATTCGGGATATGTAGCATCCTGGTGTCGGATAACGGACCTCAATTGCATAGCGCTGAATTAGAAATATTCCTAAAAGAAAATGGAATAAGCTTTACGCAGTAAAGCACATTCACAACTACTCCTCAAGCGAAATGCGAGAACACGTTTATCAATCGTGGTGCCTTCTCCTAATGATAAAGTCATTCAAAGTCAAGAATGTCAAATAAAGCCGACGGCACATCACCAAGAACTATCATTCGACGTTGGAGCTCCAGTATATTGTTGTGACACTCGCCCAAATGACGAAACCCAGTGGTAACCTGTCCCAATTATATGGAAAGATTCTAAATCACGATATAAAGTGAAAATAAAATGAGAATTGGTGTGGCGGAAACACAGTGATATGGTGAAGGAGAGAGTTCCAGGAAATGACGAGATTTCTGAAATCATGCCACTCCGACGAGTTATGGCAAAATCGCCCTCATATTGAGTTGGTGGCGGGCACCACTGGACAGAGTGTTAATCGAAAATTGAAAGTGATATAACTAATGATCGTACGAGTACGGCTAAATGAAAATCAAGTGTAGGTTTGTTGACAATTATTTTCCAAACACCATTTTCAAGCATGAGTCCAAATAAAGTTGTGCCGCTGTAAACTCCACAAAAATCTAATGTTCATCAGGCAGATTTTAGCGAAACTAACATACCGCCATTGTTATCACCGGAGATGTGCGCCGTCAGAGTGGTGAGTTCTAAAACACAAGACCCGCTGCTGGTCGTAATGTCTCCACTTCGTGAAGATGCGCAGCAGCACATGCATGTTCCTTCTAGTGAGGCTGGTTTTTTCCTTAATATTTGGAGGGGGGGGGGGACAATTAGTGTTTCTACACGTGTGCGCAAAGCACCTACAAAAATGAATTTGTAGTGAATTGACTTCATTGTGACTACACTGATTTGCTGCTATTTGGGCAAATAACGCCACCCCAAAATTTGTGTTTATATGTATGTTGATTTTTGTTAATGATTATTTTAACAAACTTGCAAGCTGTTATTTGCAGTATTAATAAGATATCTATGATATCACTTGAATATAAGAAAATGAGGATGTAAATAACAGATTTTTAAATTTAAACCAGCTGATTCTGGGTACTGTAAAAAAAGATAGAAAACATTAATTCTAACTTTTATTGAAGTAACTAGAGGAAGCCCGTGCTACGCACGGGTGGTGTTTGATGCACCGTTAAAAACACTGGGACGATTTCCTTCCTCATGTGTTTTACGGAATGCGTGTATCCCGTCTATGTGTTTTTGCGTACCCTGTCTATCAAACGGTGTTGTTCGTTTGCTTCACTCCCTCATTGATTGTATCCCTTGTTCCGGAGTCCATACACTTACATTACATATGATTCTTTCCTGGCAAAATGGTTGGAATACGCGTGTGTACATGTGAAATAAATAAATCCGCCTTTGTGCATGTGAAATAATAAATACGCCTTTGTATACCGGAAATAAATAATTACGCCTTTGTACACCTGAAATAAATAATAGGCATTGGAGACATTGTAAGGGAGGATTAAACAACCGAAGCTTCAACAATCAGCAAGAGGGCGAGCGGGCTCATTCTTCCCACGGTAGCAAAGAAAAATGGCGAGCGACCGACAATGAAACGGATATGTGCTCTATCAATTACTTGCGGCCGTCTTGTGGCGGCCGTTTTGTGGCCGTCTCGTTGCCGTCCATCCTACGCGACAACTCGATTTTATTAATAAATTTCGAATGAATTCCAAAAGTCTCCCCATCACAATTTAGTGGGGGTTAGTTGGAGTGTATGCAGTGGGGCTCACCTGTGGGTGCTCCACCTCTCACTTTTGTACTTCCTTGCCACCAGGTCAAGCATTATATGATTAGTACATGCATGCCCACATGGGGTGCCACTGTATCCAATAAACCTATATAACCCGCTCAGCTAATCAGCTGACACTCTCCATTTACTAACGAATCATGCTTTGAGTCATTGCATTACTTGAACCCAACCTCCAGTTAGAGACACGTTGCAGGGCATTATCCTATACTTGATGCCAATTTTCCCCTTCATCGAACTGAGTGGTATTACACTGCATCTCCGGTAAACGCATTCGTTAGGAATTCCCACACTTTCTTGTAAACAAAAACCCCTCACTGCAGTTTCTTGAGAACCTTTTATCAACCTGCTGCATAGGTTACTGGATAGCCCTTACTACTGGCAATACTAAATAGAGGTGCCGGTTTGGAGGAAAGACAACTAATTTTTAACAATTATTAATAGCGTGCCTTATAGTGCTTCACATTCTGTGTGTCGTTTTCCATTGTTACGAAAATTATTGTAGGTTCTCGTTGTTGGGGTAAGTTCTTATTTGCCTGGTTTACTGTAGGAAGACTTCGGAATAAGGCTGTAATCAGAGTTGGTACGGGTCATTTTTGTTTGATTTGGTGACCCAGTGACCCAAAATATTCCAGACCCATGACTTGATGACCCGGTCTGACCTATTGACCAGGTTTCACCCAGTGACACGATTTGTTCCGGTAAACCAATCTGATCCGGTGACTGGCTTGACTGGGAATTGACCATATGTGTTGGCAGTGAATAATTTACCACTAACTCGTGATTTATGAGGAAAAAGTGCCGTTACAAATCTACAATATGACATTAGTCATAGTCCTGAGTCTTAGTGTAACTCAGGAGGGTAGCGGGTACGGTTTCATGGCGAATGCGACTTTAAGGGGACGAGGATTTTTTTATGCTTTGAAGTTGTAATTAAACTTAAAGTTTAAATTTAGCCATTGTTTTATAAAGAATTGCTTCGCAAAATTCCCCTAAAAAATTTAAAGTAATAATAAAGTAATAATAATAATAATCCATCAACAAATAGACAAACAATCGTCAGTAATTAAAAAACATAATAATAAGCGTAAAAGTAGGGCATTGTGGGTCTGTGGTTATAAGATGACAGGCTGTTTTTGTTAGTATTTTTACAATTTGTTTGGTTTTGTGATGGCAGTTGGTTTTCGAGAGTACTTTTATCTGCAGCATACTTTATGGGAACGCCCAAGATGTCTGAAAAAATTGAAGGCCCACACTGACAACTGAAGCCACTGCACCAAATATTTCACAGCGCACATCTCCAGTTACGAACGATGTTGCATTCATGACTCACTCACTCCTCGCAGAGTTAGGAGTGATCAGTAGAAAAGGACGCTGCCCTCCTCGCAGAGTTAGGAGTGATCAGTAGCTGCCCTGTAGTTACGTCAGTAGAAAAGGACGAATCCATGTTTACGACAGGGTGGCTGAGTTGGCAGACAGTGGCAGGGTAGGTCAGTGAGTCAGTGGGTGACTCTGGGTCACCAGGTCTATCTTTGACCCGTGACCAAGTGACTCACCACAAAAGAGTGCCCGAGTGACCCAAATGATCCGGTGACCCGATAACCCGTATAAACTCTGGCTGTAATCAGGAAACGCACGATTAACAACAAGGAATAGGCTGAGATGTTGAAATTCGTTGATAAAAAGTGCATTACCCAACGTTTTCGTGATATTCATGAAAAAAGGCTCGACACTGCGCGCCTCAACATAGTTGTGTCTCACTCCTCTAGCAGTGGATGGTAAGTATCCTATCCGTCCGCAGGGAGATATCTGCAGCAATGAAGAAGGCATTGTTTAATCGTTGTTCCAACCAGGCTGAAAAAAATGCCCGATCCTTTGCTTAAAGCTTTTTTTTTTATGAAAAACAAACATTCTGTGGGTCATGGCACCATTTTTATAAGACATATTAAAGAAACAAAAGAAAACCCATCCATATTATTTCAAACTTAACTAATTCTATTATTGATACAGCATTATGGCCTGATGAATTAAAACTACAAGCACTTAGGACAATTCACAAAAAGTAATACAAAAAGTATTGACAATTATACACCAATTGCTCTACTCTCATACATCGAAAAATATCATTGAAAAAGATCAACAAATATTTTCCCATGCAATCAATAATTTTTTAGATAGATTTGAATAGATTTCAAATAAACATTATGGTTTTTGTTAAAGTAAAGGAACATTGGATGCAACAATATATCAACAATGGAGGAACAATACTGACGAGAACATCTCAAAAGCATTAAATGAGGGGAAATTTGTTAAAGCGTTACTAATTGATTTCGACTAATTGATTTAATTGAAATGGGATTCGTGGTAATATCATTTAAATAATCGTAAAGCTTGTAGTACTTCGATTGATGCAAGTTTGAGTGAACAAAATCTTGTTCTCTATGAAGTACCACAAGGCTCAATTATGGGACCATTACTATTTAATATAAATGCGATTATAAACTATATAAGTGAATCTGAAATTGTTCTCTTTATGTTTTATCGATATCGATAAATGATAACAAAGATACAATGGAAGCAAACCTAAAAAAGGACTTTAACAAAATAGCTAAACGGCGCACAGCAACGATAGCCTTTGTTAATGAATTTAAAACTAACAGCACAGACATTATTCACCTAATAGGAAATTAATTGCCGACGAACTATAATAATAACTCTGATTGCAATAAGGGAAATGTGAAACTGTCTCAAAGGTTAAAATGTTGAAATTGATCTTTTAATGGAAACGGGATAGAAACATAAAATACACATGCTGTAATTAAGAAAATACGACAAGTTATGCCAATTATTTACGAAGTTAAAACCATTTTTAATGATAAACGTAAGAAAATTGTTTTTGATGCTTTGGTCAGGTAATTCTGTATTGCGGTTTTGGCCAGGCATCTGATACAAATTACTCATAATACGTTAATTACAATTTTTTTTGGTAGGAACGGGAAGCATGAGTCAATCTATTTTTTAAAATATAAAATTCAAATGTTACAAATTTAAAGGATTATACGAATATTTTAAATAACTATTATGTCTGAATACAAAATTAAGGATACCTTTAAAAATGGCTTTCTCAGGGATCAGTCAGTAAGATTTAAAACACTACTTATTAAAAATAATTAACGATGCCACGTGTCAGAATCATTATCAACACTTTTTACCAACACTTTTTAATAAAATCCCTTCACATCTTCCAAACTGCACAGTTTTAAACATGCAAAAAATAAATAAAACACTGGTTAATTTTGGTTAGAATTTATTAATACTCTTCATATATTGTATAAGACTATACAACAGATGAAATAACTGATTTTAAGTATGTAAATATGTAGAAAATAACTAAAATACTTTACCTATTAGGATAAAGATATCCAATTGATTTTGTTACGAAATGTTACCATATAAGTGACTTTCATTGATGTATTTTATTATGATGTACGCTGTATAGCAACCCATACAAGATCAATATGATCTTCGGGATGCTTAGCCAACAAATTATTAGAACACAAAACGAAAGTAAATAATTACTTTGACATCTGTGCTTCGTACCTAGTTTAGGTAAAGAACTAGGATACAAACTGATAAAAAAAAACTTAGGTCGATTCTAACTAATTTTTACTAATTCTTCTCGTTGTGTGTGGCTTCATTATTATGTTGTGGTGTGAATTTCTAGCTTTCAACAGCATTATTCGCTCAAGTTAACGTTGACCTCAAGAGATCATCAAGGGGTGGGGGAGGGAGAACCCGTATGGCACCCCACGCTCAGGTCGTTAGCGGAAATTGGACTTCCCTAGCGTTTGAGAGGGGCGACAGGGCGACCCGAGGGGGCCGTGCAGCGTCCTGTCCCTGCCCCAGGGGAGAAGTCAGGGCAACCTGAGCACATAGATGCGGACAGCCTCGTTATACGCAACGCATGCCTCAAATTATCTATGTCACACCCTAATAGGCGAATTATCTGGTCGACAAAGAGCTGAATCGATACTGAATAACATAGGAAAACCAAATAAGTCAAAGCTGGGCTCTCTTCTCTTTTTAGGCGTTTATCCGTATCTAATCAGAAAGATTTTTGTTAGTAATGAGCAAAAAAAAAATCGTTCTCGTTCGTTCATTAATTGGTGTTTTTTTTTTTAATTAGGATCAAAAATTGCGGAATCTCTAAATGATTCAACGTAAT
>JAHWFP010007478.1:2669-29601 GCA_023313725.1 Lithobius niger
AATTTCATAGTGACCGGCATAGGACCAAACATGCGTCACGAAAGTGAAATTAAAGTGACCGGCGTAGGACCAAACACGTGTCACAAAGTACGGAAATAGTACTTTTATTTTAATAAGTGTAATAAAAAAGTGACCAGCGTAGGACCAAACACGTGTCACAATTACACATAGTCACATTGTTGCAGTAAAATATTGCGAGTGGCCTGACGGCAACATAATAAGTACATTTATTGTGAATTTTTTCTCTTTCCCTGCATATTAAAGGGTCATTGGTCCCAGAAGGAAGGATGGGTCACAAACTTGGTCGAGGACTGTCGCCAAGATTGATGAAACCATAAAAACCACCCAAATGCAGTAAATTGGGAAGAGAAATATCATGAAAATAAAGATTCATGCAAAATATGAAGCAAGAAAAATAAAATACGAGATTTCTCCAAGCATGATACGGAGAAGATCACAAGGCAGAGGGGAAAGCAAAAAGGAGGGAAGAGAAGAAGTCTTCAAAGAAGATTCTTCCCCCCCCCCCCCAACAGAAATGTGAATTTCCTAAGTGACTTGGTTCAATTATCTGGTAGATAGTGACTCAAAATTGGTCGAAAATAATTCTTATGACGAATGTGTGCTCAAAATTTTCACAACATGGATTTTTGTGCATGTGAACTGGTACAGGTTGTTTTACCTAAAAGAAAGAATAGGCCAAGAAAAAAATAATAATAGGTTTTTTCCGGTACCCGATCTTAGGATTGAAAATTGGGGAGCATGCACATAATACATGGAGTGGTGCGGCCTGATTTATAAAAGTTTAGTTGGACAGGGCTTGGAGACCCATTTCGGGTCACCTAAGCCCTAGTTTAGTCGAGGACAATGTTAACGATTAATTAGTTAATTAATCATGTAATTAATAAACAATTATAAATATTAATATTAATCAAAATCACATTAATATATTACATATTAATCAAACTTCTAGCACACAGAAATCCTTATTTATTTATTACTTATTTTATACTGAGTCTAAAAGAACCAAGTCAAGTCACTATAGGGAAAGAAATATTGTGAAACAGGTTTGGATAATATATTCATGGTTAGTCAGACAGGCAGAGTCATGCAGCATGAGCAATAGCAAAACTTCTAGAAGGATGATGCAAACGCATGCAGTGACTGATGTATCACATGCAATAAGATGATGGAATACAAGTTACTGAACTGTAACTATAAATATCTGTAACTATCTATAAATAGTAACATGAGGTAGTGAAAAATTACATCATGCCTATTCACCTAAAAAGTATAAAAGGAAAAGAGGAAAGCAAACCTCACTCATTCAATCATTCGAAATCATTCAGACTCCAGCTCCTGACCGAATTGCTGTTTCCCAGATGTGCTCATTGCTGCTCATACTCAGACCTCAACATCCGAAATTAAGTATCGTTCTGACTTATATAGAATTATCATAATATTAACAGAATATAGAATTTATCTATATCAAGCTAATAAATAGCCTATAATATATATTCCATGAATCAGTTATCCAACCTGGCCCAAAATCCCGACAAATATTTGTGAATACGAAATTATCATAATATTGATGAATTGTTGATATTCATTTATTCCTGGCTAGGATAAATAGCAGGACGATTGTAAACCAATCACGTAATTAAAATACTGGCCTTAAGAAAACTTACTATCGTCTTTATTGAATCTATATATTTTAAGATAGAATATATGTGAAATATTGAATATTGGTCATTCTTGACTTATGGCTTCTAGTTGGTAAATTAAGCCAACTAAAACCATAACACTAGAAAGGCACCTGCAGAAGCCATCGCTTGCGCTATTGTTGGCATCGCCGCCATCTTGGAACTACTTCTGTTTGGAAGACAAGTGGCTGTCAAAGTTTGAGATCTGCTTAAAAATGCTAATCGACTAATTTTTGGTGTTTCATGAAACAAGGGCGGATCCAGAATGAAGTCTTGGAGGGGGCCGCAGGATGATTTTTCAACGTTTACGTGCATTTTTTTCGTAATTTAACTGCGTTTTTTCGAAAATGTCGGCAATTTACTCGGGTTTATTTGCCTTGGAGGGGGCCGCAGCCCCCTCGGCCCCTCCCTTGGATCCGCCGTTGTCATGAAAATGATGTACAGCCAAATACCGTACCTGAATAGTTTCTGAGAGCGTTTCATTCCTAAAACGATTTGGTTGATGCTGGGAAAACACGAACTACGTTAAGCCTACCTTCGTAATCCAATTTCAACACAGGCGTGAAGAGGCTCTATCGCACTGACTAATGTGGGTGGATTTTACCATAGCCGAAAAGCTAGTCATTCGCAAAGAACTTCAAAATCACTCTACCACCCTAAAGCAAGTTCTAGCACAAATTTTAAGGCTAGGCCGAACACAAAACAAAAGTATAGCTATAAAAAACGTGTCAACAAACTCGAACGCGATAGCGAAAGTGATGGTGAAGAAGCCCAGGATTTTGAAGCCGAAAATTCAGAGTCTGGTTCCGGGTCTGATAATGATTCAGACAACGACTATCTTGTACTGAAAAATAATACTCTTGGAATGTGTCAGGCTGCGGACCAGATTTCAATTCCCCTACAAACCAACAAAATAATAGTAGTAGTTAATTCTATGAAAATCCATAAATGGAAAATGCCAGTCTGCCTAAATGGTGTCAAGCTAGAAATGGTACTTGATTCCGTGGCAGATGCATCCATTATCCCTATTGAGTGGCATCAAAAATATTTTGCGGACTGTCCTTTAAAACTCAGTCCGTACTCAATACACTCATACACTGAAGGAATTGAGAACACGATTTACACTATAAGTCTAAAGGTTGAAGTACAAGGTCAAATCGAACAATTGGATGCTTTAGTTTCAAAATTATATAAACCTGCATTAATGGGAAAGGATTGGCTTTCTATTTTTCGAGTTAATTTCCATCCTTTTTACGACCTACAAACGAAAGTAAAACCTAAGAAAAGTGTTAAGAAAATTAAAACTAGCATTACGCCAGTTGACACTTCCGAGATAGTGAAGGGTTTCCCAGAGCTAATTTCTGAAGGCATGGGTAAGTTTAAGAATTTTAAAGCCAAAATTAATTTAAAACCTGATGCCAAGCCTGTGTACAGTCGTGTAAGTCCAGTTCCGTTAGCACTCAAAGAAAAGGTTAACCAAGAAATTCGTCGATTGGTTGGCCTTGGAATTCTAGAGCCTATGGAAACTTCTCAGTGGTCTACACCGATCGTCATAGTTCACAAAGCGGATGGCCAAATCGGGTGATTGGTGATTATAAAACCACCGTGAACCCCCAACTCGAAGTCGACCACTGTCCGGTTCCAACGGCCGCAGAATTATTCAGTGAATTAGCAGGCAGTGACACTTTTTCCCTTATCGATCTTAAGGATGCATTTCTGCAAATTGAACTCGACAAAGAGTCACAAGAAACTTTGACAATAAATAGATGGTTTCGCGTACCCCTGGGCCTAGCGTCCAGTCCTGGAATTTTCCAGAGGGTAATGACTCAAGTCACCAGTAAAATCCCCAAATGTCTGCCGTTTTACGATGACATCCTGGTGAGCGGGAAGGGGGGGGGGGAGCATGACGAATCGTTAAATAAACTGTTAAATACTTTACAAGATGCAAGAGCCAAACTTAAGATCGAGAAGTGCAAACTGTCGCGGCCTGAATTAAAATATTTGGGCCACATGATAAATGCAGAAGGCCTGCATACACTCCCTGAGGTTATCGAAGCAGTCACAAACGCTCCTAACCCAACATGTATTCTAGAGCTACAGAGCTCTTGGGGTTTTGTCAAACCATTACTGAAAGAATCTACCAAATCTCGCTCATATTCTGTCACCAGTAACACGTTTGTTAAGCCCAAGTGTGAAGTGGGTTGGGGGGGGGGGGGACAGATGCGACCGAGCCGTGAGTAAAGTAAAAGAATTATTTCTTAAATCAAAAGTTCTGGTTCATTACGAGCCGAAATTAAAGCTCAAACTTGTTTGTGACGGCTCACCCTACGGACTCGGCGCGTGCCTTATGCATGTCATGAAAAACGGTGAATCACGGCGGATAGCTTTCGCTTCACATAAGCTCACTCAAGTGGAAAGGGGCTACTCACATTTTGATCGGGAAGCTCTCAGCGTAGCTTGGGGAGTGAAACGGTTTCATGAATACGTTTATGGTCAGCGATTCATACTGCAGTCTGATCTTTAGTTTGGATATTTGGCCCTAAAAAAGGATATCGCAGATGGCAGCCGCCAGGGTTCAGCGCTGGGCAGTGATGCTTAATGCTTACGATTACGAATTCAAACACATTCCCGGTAAACTTAACTTGACGGCAGACGCGTTATCGCACCTTCCCCTCCCAAATACCGAGGAATTCGAGAAAGCAGAAGAGCAGTACAATATTCTTGCTTTAGAAACTATTTCTAATCTTCCAGTTTTAAACGAGACACTCGTTGTTGAAAGTAAACGTGTTAAAATCCTTTCAAAAGTTTATCGTTATGTGAACCATGGCTGGCCTGACAAATGCGAAATTCCCGATCTGTTACCGTACTTCACATGTCGTGCTGAAATCTTTGTCGAAAACGAAACCTTATTTTGGGGGTATAGAGTCCTGGTGTCGACGGCCTTGCGGAGACAAATCTTGAAAGATCTACACAGTGCTCACTTAGGCATAGTTAAATTGAAAAGTTTAGCTAGACAAAAAGTCTGGTGGCCTAAGATTGACTCTGACATTGAAAATAAAGTCAAATCATGCCAAAATTGTCAAGAGTATATGTAACCGGCTTACATGATCGGCAGCACGCAACTCACGAAGCAAACACTTCGTAGTTCGACTTGCCTTAATCATGGCGGCCTGCCAGCCATCCAATTACTGCAGACTCGGGAGTTGGACAGCTGCCAGCCGCCAGGTGGAGACACGGGTCCTCTGCAACCCAGTTGGAACCGGCTCGAGCCTGTTAGCCAGTAGCCTCAGGCAAGAGCCCCTTGTTCTCCAGAGTATAAAAGAAGCCTGGAGTCGATGGCTCGAGCTAGTTAGTGTGTGGGTTTTGACTGAAAGGTTGGATCCCTGACTACGAGGTGCAGCAGAAGGATAAATTCTGCTGATAGCCTAATATGTAAACGCTATGTGCATAGTCCCCTAGCTATGCAGTAAGGAGTGAATTAGGATCGAGCATTATGCCTTGTGAATAATCGTCCACTTCCTTAGCGACCTTACATATTTTGGGGGCCTACGGGATTACCTAAACCTTCGGAATAGGAAATTCGTGTTTTCCAAACCTTCGGGATGGAAAAAAGCATGAAATATCTCTGGCGCTCATAGTTGGTAGCCTTGCCATTGGGATTCGAGTCCGACATTTTTTTTTTTAAATGCTTCCGACTCTGTAAGAAGTTCCAATAAGGTGTGCAGATCAAATTTTGGGAAGGTTTTGTCTCCGGGTCCAGCCTGTGTCCGCGTTATTGGCAACCTGCAGTAAAACTGCAATTTGTTGGTGACTAAAATAACGTCCCAATAATATTGACCACTTTCTTTTCCATTTTGTTGGGCATTTGGAAATTAAAGTAAAACAGTAGTAATGACGCTTGCTTAGTGCGAACGACCAAAACGCACGTAGTAAGGTAAATTACGAATTTTGGAGGTGACTGAGGACTCATCCAGTTTAATTACTGTTGAGTATCCAAGGAATCCACTTTGCTTCTTGTACTAATGGGAACCGATTAGTGCGAATAGCAAAATCCCGTTCTTTTCTGTGGAAAATAACGTTAAACTCGGTAGCTAGCTGTGAACTGAACACATTTCACGGCGGCGATTTTTTTTTCAGTTAGGCCTAAAAACCGCTAAAATAAAGACACCGTTTTTCTCCGAAAAATAAAGTCACTACAGTTATTGCAGTGGTGGAATGATTGCAAAAGCATTTCGCGACGAATATAATTGTAAAGGTTAAAATTGTGGGTGTGCACATTTTGACAACGAGTTGAAAGTTCAGATTCCCGTAATGAGCTAACTAAGTACTCATTATTTAAGGTTTCAAAATACTAGTAAACTTGTAGTTTTGGTGACTGTTAAAAGAAACACAGTATCCCAGACTGAAGTTGTGTAGATTTTGGCGAAACAAGGGCCCAAAATCGAAGAACGAACTTCAAAACCGAAAAAAAAGAGGCAAATTTTTTTATTTTCTAACGTGTGCTAAATTGTGAGTCAAAGTAATGGCTGACAGTTACGCTGGTGCCTCCTATTTCTCGGCCGTTAGTAATGCGAAACTTGGAATTAAGTAATGCACGAAAAAGGTCGAAGGCCATGGAAAGTAGAAATACTGCCTTGGTCATGGAAAATGGGGAAGATTTTGATACATCTTGAGTGGACGATGGCTTCCAATTCGGAATGGATTTATTCAGATTGGAACTTGTCCCCACTAAGATTGCTTCGTCAAAATATTAAGAATGAGCAAAAGTCAGAGCTAGACCTTTCTTAATTCCGAACTGGAGTAAACAAAAAAACAGACGATTTGTGAGGTTAGTCCGGAAGGAATAAACTAATTTGTGCAAATTGGCGACTTGACTTGGATACAAAATTTTTTTTTCCGTCTCGGTGTGGAAGGAAAAGAAGCAATGCTGTGTCCAGGAAAAGTGAGTTTTTTTTATTCCGTGTGTTTCAGGAACCGGAAATGGTTACTTGGAATACGGATGGGACGTACGGTGACAAATTATGCGAAAGAAAAGCAGATTCGTCATTTGTACCCCCCCCCCACTCTAAATGACTTGGCTGCTTAAATTACGAATTGTTACGGACATAACTTTGGAAGGTCGAAAGGTGATAAAGGAGTTTGTTCATTTGGATCCGAAAATTCAAATGCGCAGTGGGGCCTTGAACACTGATTTAACGGACCAAAGAATGGGTTTTGAAAAATGGAGGAATTCTGAAGTAGACTGTGGTTACGGTAGAAACTGAAATTTTTTTCAAAATTGGACCTTGTCAGGTTCATTGTCAGTAGACTGAAATTAATTGTGAAGCAGGGAAAAGGCTTACAATTGAGGACGGTAACATGGCAACCGAAAATGAGGCATCAGTCCACAACCTTGTTCAGGTAACAAAACCTGGAATAAGAGCGTGAACAGGCTGCCACATTTTGACCCGTTTGTCGCATATAAACAGAAAGCACATTTTTTTTATTATGTCGTACAAACGAAGATCGCATCCTCATACGCTGCATGCAGATTTCTCAAATCGTGCACGCAGGAATATGTGCGGTGGCGATCCAGTAAGAAACCTATTTTTTGGACTGGAAGAAGTCGAAAAGAGGGTGATTGCTGATGGCTTTCATGCGGAGCAAATCAGGTGAAAACCACGGATTAGCTTTGCAGGGAAGCACCTGTGCGGCTCATGATGAAGTTTTAACGAACAACCATGGGACACACAGATGGAGACTAATTTAAAAGGCAGTTCGGAAATGCAATTTTCGAGAGACTGATGTGAATTATTTTAGTTTCACGTAGTGATTCAGTTCAGTGGCGGACACATTGTCATGTTGTTTGGTCTTTTCGAAGCCAGTAAAATAACTACAGTGTGAGGTAGGGCAAAAGGCGTGTAGCACGATCCCAGACAGAATGGTTTATTCCGTAGGCGCGGGATGGGAATTATACTCTCGGCATCTGGTCGCTTTGCGTAGTGACATGTGAACTACTGCCCGTTGTTCTTTTAAATGTGGGAGAACCTCAGCGTGAGGACCTCTACCCGCATGCGGGATGTCAGTGCGAGGCCAGCTCTACGTAGTGTGTTTGGTTAAAGCTGTAGGCTCGCTCAAGTGGCGTTTGGCCGATTGCACTTTTCTAACACGTAGGTGCTGCGATCTAAGGGCACAATCTATGAAGATGGATTGGAGAATTAGGTTGAAGGAACGAATTGAGGTAGAGTGTTCGATGCGTGATAGGGTAAGAGGTCTTGGCAGCCAAACCCCTCTTGAAACCAGAGGCACTCCTGATCACCGCAATTCCGGAATTCCGCTGAATGTAGATCATTACTAGCCCGGCAGGTGAGCAGTTACAGGGTGAAATGACTCTTTCTGTAAACTACAGAAGGTAGTGGAGGGAGTGCCAATTTTTTCTCTCCTTCACTAACCGTCTGGTTGCTGGACGTGCTTTGCACAAAACTTGATGGTGGCTACCATTTGCTCGTCTGTTTGAGAGGGCATAACCGATAGATGGGACCACCAGGAAGTCATCGGAGGGACGTGTGGGGCACGTGTATGGCTGTGTGGAAGACAGAAGAAGATGGACTTGGTGTTCTTGGACTTTGGGGAAGTTTCTTCAAACTGAGCGAAGTTTGGAAACGTGGGAAGTTCGGACTTTTGTTGTTTGGTGCAGGAGGACTGCATGTGTGTTGTGACAGCACAGATAGGACTGTGTTTTTGGTCAAAGCTGCGATGCCGTTCATTACGTCATGAACGGAAGTGGCTGAGTGAGAACGCTCGTGTCAGAGTGAGTGGAGGAAGATGGTGGCCATGAGTAACGGCAACCATGTGTTTGGACGCTCGGGTTGGAGTGAGTGATGGAGAACTATTCTTCGGTGAGTGAACCTGCAGCAGGGAGTGCATCAAAATGCTAGTCCGACAATGGAGGTATGTAAATGTACAACCGTCCTAGGAGGCATGGGCAGGTGGGCCTGCACGTACCCAGGAGGGACCCTATGTGGCTAACTTGGACAAATCCGGGAATATGTTCTGCGTGTGTTGGTGGAGGAGTGTGAAAATTCCCATGTACAGTGTATATAGCTTTGCGAGGTGTCGAGGAAACGTGTCATTCGGAAGGTGGAAGGGCAACCCTGGGGAGGACTTTGTCTTCGAATGCTGCAGGAAGGTGGAGAGACGGTCTTAGCCATGTAAAGACATCCTTCGAGAAGCGTCTCGGGTGACCGTGTTATTCGTCGACGGGTGGCAGACGTTGGGAGGGAATCCCTGGTGTAGCATGGAAGCCATGTGGATGAGAGGTTTCATCGTGTTGTTTTGTCGTTGGTGGTACGGGGGACACTTGTTATGTTTGTGCGAAGGACATTGTTAAGTTTACGCGGATGGACTGTTATGTTTGGTTCGGCGTTGGTTATTGTTATGGAGCACTTGTTACGTTTGGTTCTGCGGAGGAGGAAACGTTGGTGGTGTTTTTTGTTGTTGTTGGTGGTTACTGTTATGTTTTAATTGTGAAAATTTCATTGTTATTGTTAAGTTTTTGCAACTTTGTTAGCAAAGGAAGTTGCAAAAGATTGTTGTTAGGGAAAGTCGTGAAACTATGTAATTAGGGCTTTTTCTTGAATAAATTGTTTTTCAATCCTGATGTTTAAACAACTTACAGGATAGTTAGGCAATGCATTGCGTTATACCTGAGGACGATCTCTCCTTTGCCTAGGCAAACACTTAGGGGAGGGGAGATGTAACCGGCTTACATGATCGGTAGCACGCAACTCACGAAGCAAACACTTCGTAGTTCGACTTGCCTCAATCATGGCGGCCTGCCAGCCATCCAGTTACTGCAGACTCAGGAATTGGACAGCTGCCAGCCGCCAGGTGGAGACATGGGTCCTCTGCAACCCAGTTGGAACCGGCTCGAGCCTGTTAGCCAGTAGCTTCAGGCAAGAGCCCATTGTTCTCCAGAGTATAAAAGAAGCCTGTAGTCGACGGCTCGAGCTAGTTAGTGTGTGGGATCTGACTGAAAGGTTGGATCCCTGACTACGAGGTGCAGCAGAAGGATAAATTCTGCTGATAGCCTAATATGTAAACGCTATGTGCATAGTCCCCTAGCTATGCAGTAAGGAGTGAATTAGGATCGAGCATTGTGCCTTGTGAATAATCGTCTACTTCCTTAGCGACCTTACATATAAAGACACTCAAACGTCTGGTCCAAAGCATACGTGGGAATATCCACTAAAACCAAATAATCGCTTACACACTGATTTTCTCGGGCCAATGGACAATTACATGTTTTTCATTCTAGTAGACGCACATTCAAAAATTCCTTTTGTGCATAAAATGAAGTCAACAACGTCTGCGCGTGTCATTGACGTTTTAAACAATCATATAGCTTTATAGGTTTAATGGACAACTTAGTTACAGACAATGCTGCCCAATTTTTATCCTCAGAATTCTAAAATTGGTTAAAATCCAATGGAATGAGGCACATGACCAGGCCAAATTTTGCGCCTTGGACCAAGGGTTTGGCTGAGGTATACGTCCGTAATTTCAAGAGAGTCTACAAGGCCGCGCGGCGACAGGGGTCTACTATTCAAGAGAGTATAAATTCTTACTTGTTATCAGCACGAATCACTATATCCGCTACCATGCAAGCAACACCCGGAAAATTATATTTTAACCGAGAATTAAAGTCTCGGCTGGATTTATTGTTCCCTGACCCTATTGCAGCCGTTCACAATAAACAATTAAAACAAGTACAGAGCATCCACCATCGTGAGTTGAAAACGTATCAAATAGGTGAAAAGGTTTGGTATCGTGACTTTAGTACGACAAATGACAGGCTATGGTCAGTTGGTATTGTTAACCAAATATGTAGTATTCAATCATATACTATCGTTGATACTAATGGTAATACGATTCACAAACATCGCGAACGGCTAAGGTTACATACCGCTGAAAAAGAATATCCAGAACAGCCACCAAACGCACTTATTTCGACGGCGAAAAGCAGTAATTCCTCCATGCATAATGAACAACATCACTCAATTTTCAAACGCATGTCTTTTGGCGGCAAGAAACGTGAAAAGCCAAGTTCAGCTGACGTAGTTCCTGAGCGTCAATCTCTCGGCCAATCCAGAAAGTCAATTTCTGTAACTGAGGTCTCGAATCCACCAATCCAACAGCTTCAAAAATCATCTGAAAATTTGCTACGCAACTCACCAGGTGGCAGGAAATCTCCAGCGAAATCACCCCACACACACGAAGTGGATGAGTCTGCTAACGTAAATAACCAAGCACCTTTGGTTACTACCAGTGCCCCTCTTGAAGGAAATTCGAAGTCAGAAAGGTCACAATCTCCATCGATTATTACGTCATCATCCGCTAAGCAATCACCACCGAAGCCAGGTCATGCTAACAAAAAAGCGAAACCGAATCGCAATAAACGTAAAGTTGTGCTATCACCAACACAGGTTGATATTGCTGCGCAACTTCAAAATGCTCATCGTTCAAAGAGACTACGTAAGAGCTCCAGACAAGCTCAATTTGTAGTTTTTTTGCAAAATTACCAGTTGGCTACAACTTCTCCGTTTTTTTGTTGTTGCAATCCGTTGCATATGAATTAATGATAGTTCTTTTCAAACCGTAGCGAGTAACGCTAAAACGTTTTGTCCCCTAGTTTTGTCCCCTAGAAATAGTTTTGGTGTCGAGTGTACAGCTTACGCACGTGCTTAGGAAAACTCCAGAAACTATGTAAGAGTGTAGACACAGTTGGAAGTGTATGTGTATTATGAAGGTGTCGAGCCATCTATGAACATGTCAAGGTGCTTTTGAACATTTCTGACGTAGACGAGAATTTGAGTTTTTATAGATTTTTGGTGATATTCCTACTGCTGTAAACTTAGGCTTAATGGCAGGCAGAAGCAAGAGGGCGGCAGGTGCCGGCCAGTTTACCCCTCCACCACCACCACCACCTAAGGGCAAAAGCAAGGAGGAACCGCAACGTGACCTACTTTCGACGGTCAACGATTGTGTTGTCAAATTGCTGCAAACTCCAGACATCGTTACGCTGGTTACTTAAGTGCTCGTGGACTCTGTCACGAAAGCTGTGATTGACCAGCTGGAAAAAAACATGCACTTCAATACGGAAGCAGTTCATAAGCTACAACAAGAATTGAAAGAAAGGGATGAGACCATCTCCCAACTCAAGGACGAACTGCAAAATAAACTCGATGACCTGGAGCAATATCAACGCCGCAATAATATAAGAATATTCGGCATCCCGGAAACAAAAAAAGAAAGTACGGATTCGGTTGTGGTAGACTTGGTTAAAACGAAGCTGAACGTTAATATTACTTTAGCAGACATAGACAGATGCCACCGTGTTGGGCATCCACAAGAAGGAAAACCAAGCCCACTAATCGTTAAGTTTGTAAGCTACAGAAAACAGGCGGAAGTTTTTAGAGCAAAAAGAAACCTGAAGAAGAGTGTCATTACAATCCAGGAGGACTTGACTAACACCCGTTTACGCGAACTGCAGCAAACTATAAGAAAGTTTGGAGTCAGGAACGTTTAGACTGAGGATGGCAAACTCGTCTATACTTCAGAACAACAAAAGTATTACGTGACCAAAGCACCAACTTAATCATTCGATAGGTGCAATATAACGTAAAATACACTTTCAACTACTGTGGTTCTTAGTGTTTTCACACTTACTACCTTTTATTCTGTTGTCTAAGTTTTGACAACGAACTTGTCGTTACTTCACCCCCCCCCCCCCCCACCGTTCAAACTTAGCGATGGATCTTCCAACTGACAAGTGCTTGTATGATTGCTTTGATCTGTCTAATAATAATTTTGTTAACTCAGGTTCAGGGATAGATAATGAATTGGCAGAGTTTTTTGCTGACAGAGGTCAATATTATACTGCTGAAAACTTAAACTTACCGGCTGGAAATACTGCTAATTTTAATGATATTTTGTCACTTGTTTCTGTGAATGTAAGGAGTTGTCGTGGCAATTTTGATGAGCTACGGGTTATTTTGGAAAGGTTGAAACATAAATTTACTTTAATTGCATTGAGTGAATCCTGGTTAGACGATGGTGAGGAAGTGTTATATCCTCTAGATGGCTATGTTGCAGTCGGCAGAAATTGAAAAGAGTCTCCAACTGATCATGGAGGTGCGGTATTATACATTAACGAAAATTTAAATTTTAAAGTTCGTGATGATCTCGAACTAAATACTCCCCACAATGTTTCACAATCACTTTTTGTTGAAATTGTTAATCAACATGGTAGAAATGCTATTATTGGAGTAATATACCATCTACCAGATGGCAATTCTGGCATTTTTATTGAACAACTTGAGAAGAAGGTTCAACAGGCGTCTAATGAATACAAGGAAATATTAATTGCAGGAGACTTTAATTACGACCTTTTAAAGTATCAAAATAATAATCAAGCTAGCCTGTTTCTTGATACTGTTTTGTCTGGAGGCCTATTTCCACTAATATCTTATCCAACCAGAATTACTCATCAATCTGCAACCTTACTTGATAATATTTTTGCTAAAAACATCTTTGTACAGATTGTTAAAGGTATAATTGTAGATACTGTATCAGATAATTCATGACTTTTACTGTGATGAATCGTGGAAACAGAGTAAAGAGCAACATTGACAATAATGTTAATAAGCGATTTTTCAGCCAGAGAGCCAAAGACCTTTTTGCCAGGGAAATTGGTTCCCATGATTGGACAGCCTTGTATGAGTGTACAACAACAGGTGAAAAGTATACGCACTTTCATAAGACAATTGAAACCTATTTTGAATCATGCTTTCCAAAAAGAACATACAAAGCAACTAACAATAAATCTCAACCTGTCAAAAAGACTAACCCGTGGCTCACCCAAGGCATAATTTGTTCCAGTAAGACTAAGGCTAGGCTATGTGATGTCTACTTGAAATCACCAACTGATGCTAATAAAGAAAAGTATTCTAAGTACAGAAATCTCCTAACAAAAGTAATTCGCACAGCGAAGAAGCTTCACACTCAATCTATTATTGACCAATGTAAAAATGATATTAAGGCCACATGGAAAGTCTTAAATAACCTTGCTGGGCGCAATAAAAAAAAACGGCAAAATGTGGATGGATTGCATCATAATGGAGATTTAATCACTGATCCTGAAAAAATCACTGACATATTTAACAGCTACTATGTTAATGTTGGACCTAGTCTGACTTCTAACTTTGATAAAGATATGAAGCCTTCCACAAAAAAAACTGCCTTCACTCCAGCACTCTATCTTCTTGAGGCCTAGTTCAGCAACAGAAATTGTTAATATTATGAAGACTATATCTGGTAATTCTGCACCTGGTATTGACGAGATTTCACCCAAACTACTTGAACCTATACAGTCTTTACTAGCACAGCCTTTATCACATATTATTAAATCATCTTTTAAAGATGGCCATTTTCCTGAAGAGTTAAAAATAGCTAAAGTCACTCCAATTTACAAAGATGGTTCCTGTACTGGTGTTAGTAATTATAGGCCGATTTCTGTACTTCCGTACTTCTCAAAAATCTTTGAACGTGTTATGTATAATAGACTAATAACTTTTTTAGAAAAACACAAATTATTGGTTGATGAACAGTTTGACTTTCGGCAAAAGCGCTCCACACAGCTTGCTCTCACAAGGTTGATTGATGCTGCTATCAAAGCTGTAGAAAATCAGGAATTTTTCATTGCTATTTTTTAGACCTCAAAAAAGCTTTTGACACTGTTGATCACAATATCTTATTAACCAAATTAGACTTCTATGGAATATGGGGTGTTGCACATTCTTGGATTAAAAGCTATTTAACAAGTAGAAAACAACTTATTAATATCTGCAACACCCACAGCGACCAAAAAAGCATTACTTGTGGTGTTCCCCCAGGATCGATTCTTGGCCCACTTTTGTTTATTCTTTACATAAATGATATTACTCAGGTATCTGATATTATTAAATGCGTTTTGTTTGCTGATGACACCACAACACATGCAGCAAATAGAAATCTCAACGAGTTACAATGTACTATTAACAACGAACTTGCAAAAGTTACAACTTGGCTTCTCGAAAACAAGCTAACTTTAAACGTTTCAAAAACGAATTATATGATTCTATGTCCTCGGCAACGTCGTTATGATAAAACACAACTAAACATTAGTCTTCAAGGTGTGCAGTTAAAACAAGCAACTCATGTGAAGTTCCTTGGAGTTACCATTGATGACTATTTATCATGGAACGAGCATATCAGACAATTACGAAGCAAGTTGTCGCGGAGTGTTGGTATCTTAAGGCATTTGAAACAATACCTAAACTCTCGAACACTCTTGATGTTGTACAATTCATTTATCTTGCCTTATTTTAATTATTGAAGCGTTGTCTGGAGCAACACTTCCCAGAGTAACCTTCATAGGCTTCATTTAATTCAGAAAGCAGCAGTTAGAATATTGACCTTTGCCAGACGCTTTGACCATACAACTCCACTCTTCATTGAACAGAAGATTCTACCAGTTTGCAAACTTATGGCATATAATCAAATTATTTTCACATACAAAACCTTGAAAAATCTTATACCATACAAATTTGAGGAAACTTTATACAATTATAATCTCCATAATCACCAGACCCGGACAGCCGGAATGCTTCATGTGGCGTACCACAGAACCAAACTATCGCAGTGTAACTATAGCAACATGCACCAATGGGATATGTTACCTAAGCACCTAAAGCAATTGTCATCCCTGCATTCGTTCAAATCTAATTTAAAGAAGACACTTTTGGAAGAGCTACTGTTAAGTAATTTAACTTTATTTCAACCCCTCCCCCTCCCCCATATGTGCTGAGACCAACCTTCATGTGTTTATTTTTACTTGCTACTAATTTTTAGATTTTTTTACTTTTATTTCTGATAACTTAATATTTTTTATGTACTTATATTTACCTGTACCTGGGATTGATAAGACTATTTGTCTTTATATTCTTGTAGTTGTTTCATTTTCTTATGTGTAATAAACCCTTTACTTTACTTTACTTTACTTATCCGTGCAGAATCAGATCTGTTTATTTTAAACATGTCCACCTTTAAAATTAGGTAAAAATGTAAGTGTATATTGTTGTTCGTGTGAAAAATTGATTTCACGGTTTTATCCTTTTTTGTATCTTTTTGTTTTTTCATGTACATAAATTCTTCACTCATCGGAACAAAAAATTGTTTGGAGCTACAATATCCATTCCGGTGAAGCCCAACCAAAAGGAACATTGGCAACAATCTCTCGAATGCCAGATGTTATTCCACAGCAACGCTGTAGCGTTTCAGCTGCAGAAATGGTTGCTGCAAAAAGAAAATTAACCAAAAAAAAAAGGCTACGAAAATTGGAACGGTACTGAAAATTTTAATTGTATCCATTGTAAAATTGCTCCTGAAATCAAAACAGAAATTTAAAACTGGCAAGTTTTCAGCTAGTTTAGTAATGTTTAATTTTTTGCTTAACCATGTACATCTTCAGTTCCTTATTTTGTAAAAACAGCTTTCAAAAATAGTGTTTAGTTTTTCCTCGAAAGCGAAAAATTATGTATCTTTCTTTAAAAATAGGTAGTGCACTAAAAAAATACATCTTGCCTTCATAATCATAATTTTATTTCCAGCTAGGCTTAGATTATTTTTTTTTCTGTTTTTTTTTTGCTCGCTGTTTTGTGGAGTCGTCACTTGTGTGCTACAAAATGGCAGCCATCAATTTCATGTCTATATGTCAACCCTACCAAGATAACCCTTTAACTACTAAATAGGCTATTCCATCATTGTATATGTAACGGCCGCGAAAACAACTAGTGAATGCTTGCTTTACTGAGCACTGCATTAGACACCTTCAGCTTTAAGTACAGAAATATTCACGTCAAAATGCGTAATGATTTTATGTTGTGTTAAAAACTATAATTACAAATAGCAATCAAATATATAAAGCATTAAAAGAAATAATTAAGTTAAATAATTAAGTTAAGAAGAATTAAGGTCACATGGTTTGGACACAGACGTTTGACCAATCATCAGCCAGGAAAATACCATGACGTAAGAGCGAAGTTTTGCGAGAGCTGGCTTGTTGAGAGCTGTTGCTCGCTCTCTTGGCTTCCCGACCGCAATGAAGTAGGACGTGTTTTTTAAAGGCTCCAGCCCCGCCCCGTTTCCTGGCTGCTCGAGGCGATCTGAATCACACACGATTAGAGGCCCAAAAGATGCATTGAGAACACAAAAGCGGCGGTCATTCAAGGCAACAGTCAAAGTCAAAATGCAGATGTGAGTATTAAATAGAAAGGTTTTAGAAACATTATGTTTTTGCAAAGCAATTAACAGTAATTTATATTTTTTTCGAAAAAAGAGGTTAAACGATGTGACCTTAGTTCGATAGAAAAAATGCTCTATGTTTTAATTACCTAATATAGACACAAACACACCAGTTAAGCTAGGAGTGTTCATTTTACAATTACACATGTAATAAAGTTTGTAAACAAACCATCAAGAATGTTGAAGATGGACAGAGGAAAATGAAGAATTTAAATAGAGCTTGTTCACAAGCCTAGTGAGGAGGCGAGTAGTTTTGTAAAGGTTTGTAAACGAAGAGGTCATTAATTTTGGTCAATTAAATTTGGCCAAAAGGATTGGATGTAAAATTACCATGTGTGTTGATTGTAAATAAATGTCTAATATTGTTTTTAATGGAGTCACATGAGTTTTCACGAAAAACACATAGTGCGAACCATGCGATCAATTTAGGTTGTTTATTTAATTTATTTATTTTAAGTTTTAATAACTTTGACGTAAACTCAAATCAGTTAGGCCTACTGTAAAAGGGTCGTTAAAGGGTTGTTGGCTGACTTGCTTTGTAAGTCAAGAGTATGGAAATCTGACATCCTGACACATTTTTAAAAGCCTTTCACTCGTTGCCAATTTGCCTAGGAAGTGACGAAACAGCAGCCTTTTACAATGGTTTTCAGAAGTGGGATTTTCGGATTTTGAATTATGAAGTTTCAAACTAGTATTTTTTTTATCAGTAAATAGTAACGATTTTGTGCTACAAAAGATCGCAACGCACTGAGTGGACTTGATTACAAAATTGATAGGGGTTGTGCCATAAGAAACTAAGAACCAAAACCGAAAATATGTGCAATTAATTGTGTCTACATACGTTGCATTATTAATTTAAAAGTAATTTTTTTGGTAAATTGCTGAGTGTTTTTGAACAATTTTTTGGAGAGTTTTGGTTTCAATACGTTGTTTTTTTTTTGTTCAGTTTGTTATTAGTTATGTTTTATGTTCTCCCATGGCAATGGGAGAGTAAACAACGAAATTTTTTTATTTTGTTTTTGTGGTTAAAAATTTGAATTTGCTTTCTCACTCACCTCCCCCCCCCCCACATAAAGTTGCAATTTGGATTTAGATGGAGAGACGCATTACTGTTAAGTTCTATTTTTTGTTGAATATATTGGTTTAAATAATTCAGTTTAATTTAGTTGATCAAACCCCCTGCTCCCCCTTCAAAGCGTCAGAATCTTGGTTCATTGAATAGATGTGTGAATAACCGACCAAAATAGGGTGAATCAAATCAAAATTGCGTACGCAAATCTTTTAGAAATAATGAGTGAATGTACAAATCAAGATTCTGATTGCAGGGATGAAACTAAGGATTTTTTATTTAGCTTACTTTTTTTTCAGTTCAAGAGAGTTGTTTGAAATAGATTTGGGAAATTTGTGTAATCTTTTTTTTTTTGTTGGAAATGATTTTTTTTTAATCTTTTCCTTTTTGGGGAATTTGGATAGTCATTTTTGGTTTTTGGAGAAAATTTTGATTGAATGAAGATTGGTTATTGTGTAATGAGTCATATTTTTACTTTGAAGTTGTTTCAGTGATTCTTTTTACATGCATTGTTTTGTTGGTAAGTAAACATGGAAAAACGAAAACAGTCATGATCTTTAAATTGAGTTACATTGAAAAGTTAAATTGAGTGCAGTGATTCATTGCGATGATGAGGCTTTACTTTCGAAGTTGAGATGAGCTAGGAAATGAAACTTTAGACTTGAATTGATTTCAACCGATGCTACTTGATTAGGACTGTGGTGCAAATCCGGGAGTGTCATGATACGAGTCAATAGGTGTTAAATTGCGGATGTGATCAGGACAATGTTGGGAGACGGACGGACGAAGAGGACAATGGTTTAGAAATTTAATAAGCAAACTAAAGTTTAGAGATGAAATGAATACGTTGCTTTTGAGGGCGTAAACAACACGAGTTTAGGCCAGGTACACGTGAACTTAAAAGAGTGTGAAACGTTAGTCAGAAAAAGAAAGTGTTCCAAGTGAATTAAAGAAAGGTGGAATGAATGGAAATTTTGTTTGTTATGAATAAATGGTAAGATTAGTTTTTTTTTTTTTGTAGTTTATTGGGTGCGCACATACAAGAATTAAGTAAGACATGATGGTGAATTGTTGAATAAATAAATGCAGGTAACCTGAACAAGGCATAAAATAAAAAAACGTTTTCTGGGATCTCAATGAAAAGAGGCAGATTTCAAGTTCGTTTGAACTATCGTGAGAACTGAGAATTTTTAATGGCCTTTGTGACAGCAGCAGTACTTGCTCAAGTTCACGGTTTTAAGATGGCAACTTTGGTGTGCACAACGTTTGGGTCTTTTCGAAGGCACTCTGTCTGCATTGATGGGAATGCATGGGCAGGCGAGTTTGAACTTTCTTTAAGTTTGCTGAAAGTTGTTGGGATCCTAGGGGACTGGGTATCAGTAAGTGAAGTGGAAATAGGAATAAATAGTACGAATAGGAAACGTTAATGCATAAACAGAGACTAATTAGGAAGAAAAGAGTTTCTTCAAAACGCTGATGACTAAGTTGATTTAAACGAGGCTTTGTTTTAATGACGGAGGTGTTTAAGAAAACGAGACGTCGTTCTTTTTAACCCGATGATGTTTTTCGTCGATGGGAAGAGTTTTAAATGAAATGATTTTATTAATGGAGTTTTACATAAGGAAGTGAAAAAGTGAAAATAAATTGTGTCGATGATGGGATTTTGGGCTTTATGGGTGCCTTGCCTAGAGGGTGGACAGGTTCGATTGCTATCGCTCTCACACGTAGAAACAAGGAATGTTTCGTTGGTTCATGCCGTGCACATGGTTGCCATTTGCGTTGAACTTGAAAAGTGGGACTAATGTATCTTCGTCAACTGTGATGGGAACACGCAATACTGTTACGCTTTGGTTTGGATGGCTGCTTGCCTAAAAGCCCTGCATTGATAAATGTGGATTTACAGGATTTTGGTGGGAATCTTTCAGAGATTAAAAGGCGACTTTATGGAGGTATGTTGAGTGCGGCACCAATATAAGATGTGTTATTTTATGCTGTTTTATGATTGTTTGTTGAAATTGAATATTGTTTCACTTTTGATGAAATCCACTCCAGGTTGGCTATGTCTCGGATAGGTGGCAACTTACTTTTAAATAGAAATTAAATCGTCTCGAGGAGGAATAAATTGTTTGGGTAAATTGTGCACACGAGCTTTGGATTAAAGTATTTTTATCAGTTTTTTTTTTGGTTTAGATTGGGTTGCTTCAGTACGAGAATAGAAACTTGGAGGTGCATGTTTGTTTAATTTTTTTTTGCTGGTAAACCAGTGAAGTAAAAGGTGTAGGATAAGTTTTTTTTTTTTAATGTGTGTCTAATGAACGTTTTGTTATGGATTGAATAAATGTTTTCTTTTAATGGCACATAAGAATTTTACGGCACATGGCACATGATAGGAGTTAAATAAGATTTAATCGATGTAAATACTCACTCTGCCGCGCAAAAAACGTAAATCAGTATGATGAGAATTTACCGACCGAAGCGCTATGGGACCACAAAAAGTGATGCAACAACATTTGAGTCATACTTCGTGAGTGATATTTTTTTCTCTGTAACTATCGTTGCAACTTGCACAGCGTAAATGTTGACAAGTTTGTGGTGAAATTGTGCGTGCGACGGAGTTTGAGTGCTGATTAGTGTCACTTTTGTTCGCCAAGTGAGATTGTGAATGAGACAGTCATCGCCTATGATTGCCTCGGGTGGTTTGGAAAACTTGGGGCGGGGCAGGAAAAGGGGAACGAAAAAAAAAAGGTGCCAGAAGAGGAGTGGGGAAGACAAAAATGGGAAGGAAAAGTGAAAAGGGGAAGGAAAAGAAAAGTGAGAGAAACGGGAAAATTTACGTAAGAGAGACCAAGAGCAAAACTGTAAAAATTGGTGTTGATGCGTGTGTAGTAGAGTAAAGTAGTTACTACAGTTCAGTGGGTAATGGGGAAGTGAGACATACGTACTGCGACAAAGTTATTTTTTTCGACATGAAGGTTCAGTGGTGGGTGAGAATACAAGCCCTTCAGTGCCTATTACAAGTTTTATGATAGCCCTTCACTTTCAGTGCTACAAGCCCTTCAGTGCTTGAAAAAGTGTTTTGATAGCCCTTCAGTGCTTAAAAGTGTTTTGGAAGCCCTTCAGTGCTTAAAAGTGTTTTGATAGCCCTTCAGTGTTTAAAAGTGTTTTGGAAGCCCTTCAGTGCTTAAAAGTGTTTTGGAAGCCCTTCAGTGCTTAAAAATGTTTTGGAGGCCCTTCAGTACTTAAAAGTGTTTTGGAAGCCCTTCAGTGCTTAAGTGTTTTAAAGTCCTTCAGTGCTTACAACGTTTTTCCGTAGCCATTCAGTGCTACGAGCTCTTCAGTGCTACACACCTTTCAGTGCAGTTCGTTGAATTTGAGAATTTTGTGCTGACATACGTTGTGTCGGCCGAGTTTGCGAATTCTGTGGAAGAACGGATTTCATTGCGTCGACCTTCTGTATTTTGGGGAAGACAAAGTTGTTTGATGTGTAATGAGTTTGCTCATCGCAGTTCGTCGTTGAGTAGTTTTGACAGCGGTACAAGGTGTTTTTCGTCGTTTGAGGGAGAAGGCTGGTGGATGCATACATCATGCCCCTCCCCCCTCCTCGCCCAGCCGGGAAGGGAAGACGGACGTTGTGGGTTCGCGGGATGTTCGAAGACGGTAACTTAGCGCCCCCCGTTGGGCCCACATGGAAGCAGTTGCAGAAAGGATCTAGGGATTTAAGACGGTAACAGTGGTACCCTCCTAGGTTTGAGTCGAAGGAGTATAGCAATTGGAGATCTAAGACGGGGACTGGGTCGCAACCCCTCCCCCCCCCACCCTGGGACAGGCCCGGATGTTGGATGTTCGAATGGGGATTTAAGACTGGAGACAGCCCCCTCTCCCCCAACCACCATTATCAACAATGGAAGTTGAGCTTGGAAGAACAGTTATTTCTAGACGACTTGGACTCAGATGCGACATGTCATGAATACTCTTTAGAGAAGTACAATTTTTGTCTGCAACATAAAATGTGTAGGCAGACTTTGCGTGCCTATGGAGGCATCAGTTTCATTGTTTTGGTTTTTCAGTTCTTCAGTTTGGACTGTTTCAATGTTCAGTTGTGAGCGTAATTGGGACATTCGAACTTTCGACGAATAATTAGGGTTTCTCGTCTATTTCGAGTGAAAATGTACTGTTTTAGGGGCTTACGAGCTGTTTCTGTAATATGTTCGAATATCTTTGATTGTGATGTTCTGCATTTTTTTCCTTTTGCCTTTGTTTTCGCTAGCCTAGGTTGTTTATGTTCTGTGGACATGAGAGACAGTACCAAAAATTGGGGACAATTTTGGATTTTAAGTGAGGGTGATGTAACGGCCGCGAAAACAACTAGTGAACGCTTGCTTTACTGAGCACTGCTAGTCTACATTGCATTAGACACCTTCAGCTTTAAGTACAGAAATATTCACGTCAAAATGCATAATGATTTTATGTTGTGTTAAAAACTATAATTACAAATAGCAATCAAATATATAAAGCATTAAAAGAAATAATTAGACACATAGTGCGAACCATGGGATCAATTTAGGTTGTTTATTTAATTTATTTATTTTAAGTTTTAATAACTTTGACATAAACTCGAATCAGTTAGGCCTACTGTAAAAGGGTCGTTAAAGGGTTGTTGGCTGACTTGCTTTGTAAGTCAAGAGTATGGAAATCTGACATCCTGACACATTTTTAAAAGCCTTTCGCTTGTTGCCAATTTGCCTAGGAAGTGACGAAACAGCAGCCTTTTACATATATAGTATTAAGTTGCATCACATGACTTCCTGTTATAATTGTATATAAAGAGAAGTAAACAGGAAGTTCGCTGTCTTATCAGCTGTAGCCAACACTCTGGTAGTCCGTGTGAGTTATTACCATTGGTGCCCACGCTGGGCTTAGGTGTGTCCCCGCCAAGGACATCACACCACAGTTAACAGGAAGTAAACTGTCTTATCAGCTGTAGCCTACACTCTGTAGTCCGTGTGTTTCTTTACCATTGGTGCCCACGCTGGGCTTCGGTGTGTCCAGGCCAAGGACATCACAGTTGGCGACAAGTCCGGTACCATTGGTAATCTTTAAATTTAAACTTAAACTGATAGGCCTTCAACCACATCTTTGCTCCATATTTGTGGTAAGTTGCACATTTTTTTCATTTGGCTATGAAAATTAGTGCTCTGAATTCCTATCAGAGTTTAAACTTTTTCACACAGTGTTATTTTGTTGTGGTAGTAAATTGTGGTACGAAAATGATAATAGTTAAATTTAGTACCTTAACAACTAGAACCGAAGTGGGCAATTGGATTTATTATGGTTAATTTTACCTTGGCAGTCTTCTAGAGCGATGCACTGGCGTGTCCGCACAGGCAATACTATAAACCTGAAGGCCCGAAAAATGCGCTGCTAAATTAACCCTTGTAAATTCGATTGTGCCATTGCCCATATTCGGGCTGGTGTGTGCCGGTGTAAAATTTAACACCGTAGGTTTATGCATAAACTTAGTGAAATCTGGTCTGTGCTGAGGCTTAGGCCAGAAGTGTTGTTTTCATAAAACGTTGCAATTACGGTGAACGTAAAAACATTTTTTTTCAAAGCTTAGTCCCTTTAAATTAAACTTGTAGGCAGTTAATTTACAAAACTAGGTAGGCTACAGTCAAGCTTGATTTATTTCTGTGTTTAAATAGTTGACCGATAGTCTTGAGTGCTCCAGTTTAAACCTTGCAAGGTAAACAGGATTGTAATTAAATTTAATTAAATTTAATTTTGTAAGGCTTATGCCAACGAAGCTGCTAAAAGTAGCAGTGAAAGTCAAGCTGAAAATAATTCAGTGGTGAACGCAAGCGTTAATGAAGCTAGTTCAAATTTAACTTTAAATTTTGAATCTAGTGATAGGCAAACAACCCAACCCATTTTTATCACTCCAATGCTGCCTTCGTCCTATCAGTTCTGTGGGACCTTTCCTCTGCAGCACGCTACTGTTTCGTCTCATTCTGACCCTGTACCTCACCACCTCAATTGTTTACTTGTTAATGCGCGCAGCTTGTTGGCAAATTTGCAGACTTTCCACCTACTCTTGACCTCTTTTTCATACGACCTCATTTTTGTGACAGAAACGTGGCTCAATGACTCTGTCCCTGATGCCACAGTCCTAAACGGCCTTCAGTATGAGATCATTCGTCAGGATCGTGGTACCCATGCGGGGAGCCCGCTGGGGCCCACAGCCCTGATCTTCCCAAAGGGGGTGACCCTCTTCTTGAATAGCTCAGCCAACAAAGTTGAATCCTTCTCTGTCAGACTTCCAAAAGCTAAATTAAACTTTGTTCTGGTTTATATTCCGCATGGTTTTGACTTAGTTTCCCTTACCAAAACCGGCACCTATATTAAATCTTCTTTGATTCCCAGCTCCTCAAATATTGTGCTCGGTGACTTTAACCTTTCAACTGCTGATTGGTCCACCTTCTCCTCTACTGACACTACCCAAGACACATTTCTTGATCAAATTGCTGATTGCGGGTTCAATCAGCTTGTAACCAAGCCAACACGTGGTCAAAATATTCTTGACATCATTCTAACAGATGATGATCGTGCCATCTTCGATGTTAATGTTATCGAGCAACTGGGAACAAGCGATCATAATATGGTCAATTTCAAGGTACATCACAAGCTTTCGCTTCCCCTGTGCCGTCAATCCGTAAGTACTGATTATGCGAAATTACGGAACTTGCTTGATCTCATAGACCGGGTACCGGAACTAAACGTTGTTGTCGACGTAAATTTTGCCTGGAATCATTTTCTGGCTATCCTCCACAATTGCGCTGCCCGCTGCACAAAAATTTCTAGTCGCCGCAAACCCAGGAATGTGGTTCATTCTAAGGAACTTTCTTCTATTGGGAGAAAAAAGTTTGCTGCCTGGCATCGGCTTCGTGATGAGCAGTCAATTGCAAATCATTCTGCATACTTAACCCTACAGAAATCTTACTCTGTGTTAAGAAACTTTACACCAGTCTGGACCTAGTTTAGAAAAAGTTTTAAATGAAGCAAACCCATCTACCCTTTTTCGTTTCTATAGATTTAAATCTAAATCCTCTTGTACACTTTCTCCCCTTCAGGTAAATGGAAACCTTATTATTTCTCCGTCTGAAAAGGCAGCTACATTTAATTCCCAATTCTCCAGACATGGCATCACTGATGATGGCTCTACTCCTCCTATCTGTAGTTTTCTTAGGCCCAACACCTTTCACAACCCCTCTGATGTTGTTTTCCGGGTCTCTGATGTTCGTACTGCCATCGGCCGCCTTAGGCCGACCCATTCTGTGGGCCCTGACGGCTTCTCTTCTTTCTTTTACAGACAAATTGGTGATCAAATTGCACCTACACTTTCCTACTCATCGGGAATCTTGCCTTCAATTTGGTCCACTGCTTCGGTAGTTCCTATCTTCAAGAAGGGCAATGCCGCTGATCCGCAGAACTACCGACCAATATTCTTAACCGTTGTTCCATGTAAATTAATGGAATCACTGATCCGCGACGCAATGATGATCCACATTAACAATTTCAACCTGATCCACCCAGACCAATATGGGTTTTTACCTGGTAGATCATCAGTTCATCAACTCCTGCTGGATCTTGATAATTGGACCGAGGCACTTGACCTGGGCATTAAAACTGACATTATCCTATTCGATTTTAAAAAAGCTTTTGAGTCTGTTGTCCATTCCAAACTACTGTTTAAACTGCATCAGCTTGGCTTCCAGGAAAATTTATTATCGTGGATTTCTGCCTTTATCACGGGGCGCTCCCAACGTGTTATTGTTGAGGGAGAGTTCTCCTTGCCTACGGCCTTAATTAGTGGGGTTCCCCAGGGCTCTGACCTTGGTCCCCTACTCTTCATTCTTTATCTAAACGATCTGACCATCAATGAAAGTAATGTTTCTCAAGAGAAGTTTGCTGATGACCTTAAACTCCACTCCCCAATCATTTCATCTGATGACACCTTGAATTTGCAGCGTAGTATCAACTCAATTTACAATTGGTCGCTCAAATGGCAGCTCCCACTCTCTTGTGACAAATGTCACTGTGTTTCGATCGGTAAATCCACTAGCGGGCTAAATTATTTTCTCGGTAATTCAATACTCAAGGAAACGTTTACCAGCTTCAGGGATCTTGGAGTTTGGTTTCAGCAGGATCTCAAATTTTCCTCACACTGCAAAACTATTGCAGGAACGGCCAATTGCAGATCTGCTATGGTCTGTCGATGCTTTAACTCTGGGAACCTCAACACTGGGCTTTGGCATATAAAGTCTATGTCCGACCATTGCTTGAGTATGCGAGTCAAGTCTGGTCTCCCTACCTCCTCAAGGACATTGACCGTCTTGAATCTGTTCAGAGGAGGCATACGAAGTCACTACCGGGCATGCGTACATTGCAATACAGTCGAAGACTTCATGATCTTGGATTGGAATCCCTGGAATGTAGACGTTTACAAGCTGACCTAATCCTAACTTTTAAAATTATACCTTGTTTGCTGCCTGGCATTGGCCTCGTGATGAGCGGTCAACTGCAAATCATTCTGCATACTTAACCCTACATAAATCTTACTCTAATTGTGTTAAGAAACTTTACACCAGTCTGGACCTAGTTTAAAAAAAGTTTTAAGTGAAGCAAACCCATCTACCCTTTTTCGTTTCTATCGATTTAAATCTAAATCCTCTCGTACGCTTTCTCCCCTTCAGGTAAATGGAAACCTTATTATTTCTCCGTCTGA